>PVKA01002970.1:0-116399 GCA_004027165.1 Ctenomys sociabilis | reverse complement strand
CACGCTAACACAGGCTCGGTGAGTCTAGGATCTGCAGCCTCACACTCATGGTACGCTCAGGAGTCCCAGAGGACACAGAAGGGCTCGGGTGTGCCTCACAGTGTGCCGGGTTCGCTCCTTCTGCTGCCAAGAACAACCGGCCGGAAGGGAGGTGGAGCCAAAGCGAAGCCTGCAAAGTGCGCAGACGTACACCACCGGCCGCCTCCCCCTGCCGCAGGTCACGCTGCGCTGCCCAGTGAACCTGGCCTTCCAGAACTGACCACCTGACCCCTGACCAAGCCCTCGTGAGGACGTGAGCCCACAGCGTGGTCAGGAATCAGAAGAGGCGTCTGCTCTTGCCAGGTGTGACAGAGGGTTTTCCGCCACAGGCTGGCTCCTTCCCCATAAAATCTAGAGGAAGCCGCAGCTGCTGACACAAGGAAAAGGTTTCCTAAAATACTGTCTGCCCGTGTCGATCCTGGGACCTCTCGGGCCAGGTGCCTTCTGCACTGTGATGAGGTAAGGCTGTTCGGGAAGAAAAGTGTCTCCAGAACACAAATCTATTCAACAGCAGCCATCTGCCTCCTGCTGTGAGCAGGCCCCGTGGTGGATGAGCCAGAGGAATACATGCAAAGAAAGAGAGGCTGATCTCTTCCCCAGGGAGAGGGGAGTGCAGAAAACTCCACCACCAGCAGTTCCAGCAGAGCCCTCGTTCCGGCTCGGCTCGTTGCAGCTCATGCCTGTTCCCGCAGTTCTCGCCTACCTGCGGCTCTGAACACTGATGAAAAAGCAGTCCTGTCACTGTGCTAATCTGGCCGATTCATCTCTTCTCTCCCTTGGTGCATTAAGTGTATTCTTTTATTTTAAAGAGAAAATATATAAAACAAATTTTCAAAACAAAAGAGGGCCAGCCAAATAGCAGATTAAAGCAACTGCAAGCAGGCTGTGGGGCCAGGGGTTTAATCCCTGGGCCGGCAGTGCCAGCCCCACCCCTGGGGCAAACTGAGATGGCAGTGGAGACTGGGCGTGGTGGCGTGTGCCTGTAATCCCAGCTCTTGGGGGGCTGCGAATAGGTTGATCACTACGAGTCTGATCTAATATGAGACCCTGAACACCCTTCCCTAAATACAAAACCCTTCCCTAAAATACCAAAAACCCTTACCTAAAATAAAAAAGGCCCTTACCTAAAATAGTTACTCAGAGTACAAGATATAGGCATTTAATTGTCCACACAGTATTAGCACAAACCTTTCTTTTCAAAGAAACAAATTAGTAGCAAAACTATATTAACCATCATATATATATATATATATAATAACCATCATATATATATATAATAACCATCATATATATATATATATATATATATAATGTTTGACTCCTTCTCTCCAGTCCCCATCCCAGTTTCTTCCCACTTTCCAATATCCATTGTATATTTTGGATCTTATTTACCCTTCCAGCTGCTCACACTAGGGAGTCAATATAATGTTTACGTATTTGTATCTGGTTACATCCATTTACCTATGAAAGTCTCCAGTTTATTCTTCTTTGTGGCTGAGTAATACTCCATTGTATAAAGAGACCACTTCTCTTTTATCCGTTCCTCAGTTGATGGGCATTTGGGTTGTTTCCAAGATTTAGCTGTGAGACATTGTGCTGCTATAAGAATGGGTGCGTGTGTATTGCTACGGTACTATATTTTGAATTCTTTTTGGAAGATACCCAGAAGGGGGCTAGCTGAGTCAAATGGGACCTCTAACCCTAGCTTTTATTGAGGACTCTCCACACTGACTTCCACAGTGGCTGCACCAGTCTGCACTCCCGCCGACAGTGGAGAAGGGGTCCCTTTTCCCCACAGCCCCTCCAGAATTTGTTATTGGTTGATTTCTTGATGAGAGCCATTCTTTCTTGGGTGAAATGGAATCTCAGTGTTGTCTTAATTTGCATCTCTCAAATGACCAATGATGGTGAGCATATTTTCACATATTTATTTGCTGTTTGTATTTCTTCATCTGAGAAATGTGTATTCATCTCAGATGTGCATTTTTGGATAAGGTCTTTAAATTTCAGAGATCTGATTTTTTTCATTTCTTTATGTGCTCTCATTAGTAGTCCTCTGCCTGAGGAGCAGCTGGTAAACATTTTCCTGCACTGTGGGCTGTCTCTTCACTCTGCTGGTGGTTTCTCTTGCTATGCAAAAGCTTTTTAATAAGATGAGGACTGGCCAGACAGCTTAGCAGATTAAACCGCCTGCTTAGGCAGACACAGAGGCCAGGGCTTGATCCCCAGCGGGTCATGCTCCCCCCCCACCTGGTGCCCAGGGCACACTGAGATGTTGATTGAGACTGGGCGTGGTGATGCACACCTGTAATCCCAGCACTTGCGAGGCTGAAAACAGGAGGATCACTATGAGTCCAATCTGTGTAGTGAGACTCTGTAGACCCTGTCTTAAATATATAAATAATAAATAAGACCCCGGTTGTTGATTCCTTGTGATTGGAAGGACCTATGCGATCAGGGTTTTATAATGATATGTATAGCTCTCCCCCACTGATGTCACCTTGACCAACAGGATGTTAGTGGCCAAGACATGAGCAGAGCCCCTGCCTGCATGTGTGTGTGCACTACGTAGCTAGGCTACTGGGCTCTGACAGTCACCAGTGGAAACAATCTCAGGCACTGGGGGACCAGAGGCCACCTCTGAGTCCACCCTGCAGCCCAACGCCCTGCGAAGCTGTGAGTTCAGAATAAATGTTCATTGCTTCAATGTACTAAAAATTAAAAATTCCTCTTACACAGCACTGTTAGTTCCATAATCATTGTCACCCCCCAGGACTTCTCAAGTAAGACAGTGACACAATGTTCCTGCTGCCATCTCAGAATTATTTTGAAACAATCCTAATGCCAGAAAACTATCTCTTGTTTTCACACACTAGTGTGTGAATCCTGGTTTTTTTCTTTGTAATCCTACATCCTCCACACAGCATGAGCCTCTGTTGTGGTGGAGGCCTGGGTCCCGGAGAGCCCATGGTGTCAGACTCTGCAGAACTTGAAGTCCTGCATGTAAAATGGCCAGGCCCTTGCATGGGACCTCGCACAGCCCCTCACACACTTTATATCAGCACTAGATGACTTCTGGAAGCCCCTGGGTGACTTTTAATAATGCAGTCTAAATACTGGATCCAAAGCTGTTATGCTACAGTGTTTAAGAGATAATAACAAGAAAAAGTCTACATGTTCAGTACAGGTACAATTTTTAAAAAGCTATCTTTGACTCAAGTTTGCTTGAATTCACAGATATGGAACCTGCAGGTACAGAATTCAGGCTTAATAGGCAATTTGTGTCTCTCGAGACGAGACTGCAACGTTCCACCCAGTGACTGAGGTATTTCTGGCTTCAGAGACTTCAAGTGGCTTATGCTTCGCCTTAAATATTTCTGTGTTTTCCACAATAAATAATTATCTTATCAAAATATAGATTTAATTTCTGAGCAGATAAAATTTAGCATAAACCTTTTAAACATAAAGTTGGCGTCTTCAGAAGCTTGGTTCAGTCTGTGAGAAACGCAGCCAGAAAGATAAGTTAATCCTGACCCAGCGCTGGCACTGCTCATCCTGAGATAAGAGGGAACTTGCTGGTACTCAGAACAAAGGACACTCAGGTATGGCAGGCTTCTTCTGCTCAGGGACTCATGAAGAAAAACTTGTCCTTGAGAAAACCAGAGCTGATACAGTGCCTGTCACTCAGTTCAAACACCTCAGATGTTTAAACCATGGAAGGCTGTGGTTACTACTTTGAGTATCACAGAAAGCAGAATCAGACTGAACTCATATCCTGTGGTCCGGGAATGGGAGTCAATGGAGGCACAGCGTTGTGATAGATTTTGAACCTGCCCAGATCAGTGACTGTCCTTCCTGGGCTACACCTCAGGAGTGCTAATCCTCTAATCCTCAGAGGTGCTATAAAATAAAAATACCAACCATAAAGGACAGAGAGCACCATGCAGTTCAAGGCCCTGCGGTGCCCAGGAATGCCGCGCAGGGTCTGTCCAGCAGTGGGACAAGAGTTCCTCCATGGGAGCGAGACTTTACCAGGGAAGGGGGGAGTGGGAAAGGGAAGGTGAAAAGAACTTGAAGAAACAGGGGAGTCTGCAGCCAACTGGTCTGAGAAGCCGAGCCCCCGCCGCTGCCCAAGTTGCTCCATGAGGGTGGTGAGGGGCCTGCCCAGAGGTAGCCGCTTCTGCTCTAGGATTTGGGTCAGATGGCGGAAGGTGACCTGAGGCTGCTCCTGAGAAGCAGAGCCCACAGAAGACGCCAGGGAGCCCTGGACACATCTGCGTGTGTCCACAATTACACTGTCCACGCTGACCTCTAAGAATAATGACTGCCACCCACTGCCCAGAACCGGCTCAGTCCTGGCTTTAAGGGAGGACAGGAAGTGGAAAGGGAGCCTGGTCCAGGCAGTTGCCGGGTTGAAGACCTATGCTGCAGGCAAAGAAGGGTGGATGGGAGTCGGGCACCCAAGAATGCTGGGGCGGAGCCCGAGCCTCCAGCCCAGGGCCTCTCGGGGTCAGCATCCCTGGTCCTGGGGCTGACAGCGCCCCCTATGGGAAGGTGGCCTGGACCTCACACCGTGCCTCCAGCACCCTGGCCTCTCCGCAGGAGTACCAGGAGCACTGGCCAAGGTTGCCCACAACGTCTCTGGCCATTACCAAGGCCCACAGGGCGGGGCAGGCCCAATCACCCACGTGAGAAGCACCGAGTCACCTTTTGCGGCATGTTCTGAGGTTCTTTTCTCTCCTTAACCCTTTGTCCATTCTTTCTTTCACCTCTCATCCCTTATCCTCCTTCCCACCTGAAAAATGTCTCCATGCTTCCTATTAGCTGACCCATAATTTGCTCTTCGTTTCTATTTTGGGCTTCTCAGATAAGACAAACAATGTGATACTTAAACTTCTGGGCAGGGAAGATAGCTCAGGGGAAGAAGTGTTTGCCTGGCAAGCACAAGGTCCTGAGTTTGATCCCTGGTACTATCCCCAAAAATAATAGTAAAAATAAACTTCTGTGTTTACTTATTTCTCTTAACATATGATCTTCCAGTACATCCATTACCTACAAATGTCTTTATTCTTCTTCATGGAAGAGTAGTACTCCACTGCCTTTATTAGCATAGCCACAGCAAACTGGCTTACAATACAAAGGCCTCTTCCTTTGTTATTCAAAGAGCCATTCAGTGTCTTTCCTCTCTGATGTCTTGTTTCACAAGTAAATAAACGCAGTAAAGAAAACTTCCCCCCACCGGGGTACTCATCACCTTTCCTGTAACAACCCCGAAAGTTCCAGTGGAGTAGCCTTGGGAAGTCTCCTGTCTGAAGCAGTGGACAGCCAGCCCCGTGTGCAGAGTGGACTTTCCATGGCCCTGAGCCTGTGGTCAGGAGCTGTGCTCCTTCGGTGGGAGGTGGTCCTACCACAAAACACCTCTCTTGCTTGCTGAGCGACAGCTAATCTGAGTCCTAATCGGCAGTTTCCAATGCCCAGCACACAGGTTGGGACTTTTTTGTTATCCTAAAGTTTGCCAGTTGGATTTTCAACATTGATTTGTAATCTCTGTTAACTGAGGGAAATGTTTGTTTCCCTCAAAGGACTTAATGAGCTGCTAAATATCAGATCCATACTCTTTTTATTTGATATAGGGTCTTGCTATGCAGTTCGGACTCCTAGTGATCCTCCTGTCTCAGCCTCCCCAGAGCTGGGATTATAGGCATGCGCTGCCATGCGCAGTCCTGGGGCCAGCACAGCATGCATTATTGGGGATTGAACTTGGGACCTTGCGGTTGCCAGGCATACACTTAGACCATGGAGCTATGTCCTCAGCCCTGATTCACATTCTGTCTGCAGATTCCCAAGGGTCTGATGTCCCATCCATTCTCTTTATCATCATTATCTTCTCATGCAAATCATTGTCCAGTGTAGAGTCCAGCGCTGGCCAACAATACTGGGCAACTACCATAAAATTGAAGTAAAAATGGATTAAAGACCTAAAGCTATGAGCTAGAAGCTACACAGCTCCTAGAGAAACACATAGATGTAAACTGTCACAAACTTGGATTAGGCGATGCTTTCTTAGCAATGACACCCAGAGCACAACAATAAAAGCAAAAGCAATAAACAGGAAGTCACCAAAATCAAAGATTTTGTGCTCAGAGAATATCATCGAGAAACTGAGAAGATGATCACAGAATAGGAACAAATATTTACAGATCACATCAGCACCACAGAGAGACAGAAATGACACAATTAAAGAGAAAGCAGACGACAAGCCCCGTTTCTTCCAGGAAAACCCTCGGGCCAATCCGTAAGCGCAGACAGGCGCTCTGTGTCACCAGCCACCTCGCACAACAGTGAGGCAGCGCACTGCACAGGGCTGGGCGGCTGGGGTTAAAAAGGTCAGTAAGAGCAAGGGCAGAAAGGGTGGGAGGGAACAATGGTCCCAGACATTAATGACAAAGTAAAATGGTGCAGCTACTTTAGAGAAGAACCTGGGAACCGCTCCAGCGGTTGTCACATGCCCCTGTAATCTGGTGCTATGAAGCTACCCAAAACACATGAGAACATACGTCCATGCCAAAGCTTGTACAGCCTCGTAGTAGTGATCCGTCTGTTTACAGCCTCCCAAGAGCTGGGATTACAGGCACATGCCACCACACCCAGTCTCAATTGCCGTCTCAGAGTGCCCCCCGGAGGCGGGGCCAGCGTGGCAGCCCTGGGGATTGAACCCCCCGGCCCCTGTGCCTGCTTGCAGGCGCTTTAATCCACTGAGTTATTTGGCCTGCCCTCCAGCACTAGTATTCATAATAGAGAAAAACTAGAAACCATCCCAAGTCCAGCAATTGCTGAGTAGGTAGATAAAATGCGCTAAACATTTTCTTAGAATTGACTTGTCAAAAAGAAATGAAATGTTGATGCAGGCTGTAGCAACAGTGAGCCTTGACGCATGCTTACTGAAAGAAACTGCCACAAAAGATCTTATTTTGTATTACTTTATTCATGAACTATCAGGAATCAGCAAGCCTTAGGCCGGAAAGCGCAGCAGTTGTGGTCTAGGATGGAGAAAGGGCGTGGGCACTGGCTGAGAGGCACAGTGTCCTGTGAGGACAGCAAAGGGCCCTTTACAGTAATAGCCGCACAACTCCGGGAGTGTTGCTAGAAGCCATTTGCAGACTTCACAGATTGTCTGCCATATAAATTATATCCCCATAAAGCTAGTTTTTGAAAGAGCTGGATGTAGACAGGGAAGTGCACTACCGGAGCACTGACTGAATTGGTGTTGATGTTGTTGAGTCCCCAAATGGCTAAATCACTCAAGAAATTCAGATCACTGGGAAATCAAAGCAGAGCTGCAAAATGTAGCTGCGCATTGTCACCGAAGCATTGGGAGGAAGCATGTCAAAGATGGAGGGAGAGCTGCAGCCTCCAAATTAGACAGCACGCTCCAGACCTGAGCTACACAAGGCACACGAGCATTTTTTCTCAGTTTACCAAAAATCAAGTTTAAAATAGGGAGGAATTGAGACAGACAGGGATCACGAGGGGACTTTGGAGCCATGTATCCAGTGCGAAAAACAAAAGTATTTTGATTAACAGAAAGCGAAGTTTAGGGGATGGGGAGATGGCTCAGTAGAATAAGTGCTTCCCTAGAAAGCTCAAGGGCCTGAGTTCAATCACTGGTTCCATAAAAAATAACAATAATAATAAAATTAAAAAGTTGTTTAAAAAAAAATAGTAAAGATTTTTTTGTTTTGTTTTGTTTTTCTGGAACCGGGGATTGAACTCAGGTCCTTGCGCTTGCCAGGGAAGTGCTTATTCCACTGACCCATCTCCCCAGCCCTCCAAGAAAGCAAAGTTTATTTCTGAACCATTCCAGGAAGCCAAATATCAGAGCATTTACTAATCAAATCATAAAGCCGAAACGTCTAAATGAACCGTGACAAACCCCTGCAGTAGCGTGGAAGTCACCTCACTTATCTGTCTGTTGTGGGAGACCAGTCATTCTCAGGCTATTGTCTCCTTCGCCAGACTGGTAACAGTCTGACCACCGATATGATTGTCATCCAAAGAAAGTCACACTTTGTGGGGCATGCTCACTATCTATGTTGCGGAATAGAATAAGAGGGGAAGGTCCCACTGGGGGGCACATCAGGGTGCCACCTGTGGGCCTCTCCCAGCAGCGGTCTGCCCTGTTGGAAGCAGGGCAGAATGTTAGGTCTGTGCTTTCAAGTCTTGTCTTGCAAGCGACATTCTCGCTGTAAGCAAAATGTCTCCCGCTGACATAATTTCAACGGCCTTCAAAGTGCTCAGTTGCGTCCTCTCTTCCCTCCTTGAACAAAAGGGAAGCCATCTATTGTATTACTTTTCTAATGATGCCTAATAATAACCGTGGTCAAACTGCAAAGCAGAGAGAGACTCTCTAAAGATCAAGCTTATCGATGAGTGGCATTGCAGGGGCATATGTATCCCAATAAGCCATGCGCGTGTCCAAGGAGGCTGAGGCAAAGGAGAGGGTTTAAAGGCAAAATAAGGATCACATACATTTTTAGAACCAATATCTTAGCAGGGACCCATCGCAAGAGTGGCATCTGGCCAAAGGTGGGCTAGCAGTTGCTGGGCAACCTCCGAGGGGTGTTTTCTATGTAAGGTTATGGTGGCCATTGTGCAAGACTGTGTGTGTGTGTGTGTGTGTGTGTGTGTGTGTGTGTGTGTGGTTCTGAAAGAGTTTTGTGAGAGTTGTGACGAGGCAGAAATGAGTGTAATTCTGTCCTTCACAATCTCCTGATTTTATTTGTCGTTTTGTTAGGGCTTGACACAAGTGACTCCCTTTTGATTCTGACAATTATTGTACCATAAACTTAATATCTTAAAACAGTATACCCATGCGGCAGGAATGCAGCTCCGTGGAGGAGGTCCTGCCGAGCATACGCCAGAACCTGTGTTCATTCAGCAGCACCACACACACACACACACATTCACACGCACACCTCAACCCCCTCAGCATCTATTGATTTTGTCAGCGTTCTGGAACTCACAGTTGGCATGGGGGCCAGGAACTCCTCTATTCAGGATCTCATAAGGCTGAAAAACAGATATTTGTGGGAAGAACCTACTGCGGAAGAACAGTAGCAGCATCAGGCCCTCTGCAGTGGCAGGGCTGAAGTCCCCGTCTCCTTCTTGCCCTCCTGTCCTCCTTGACATGGAGCCCTCTCATCAGCCCAGGTGCTTCCATTCGTCCTCATGCCTGGATGTCTCTGCCTCCCCCTCTGCCATCCTCCTCCACCTTCCTCTCCTCCCATCAGCTGGGAAATACCCTCTGCTCTTAAGGACTTGAGTGATGAACTGAGGCCCAACGCCTGCATCTCAATGCAAACTGATGTGAGGTGTTCACTGGAACTCACCGTGCCCGCTTGGCACTACCTAGACCGAAGCTGTATAGATGAGGCTGGGAACCTTAGGACAGAAGGGATTTGAGAGCTCTGCCTATCACATCTATAGACCTAAAGTGGCATAAGCTCCCATTTCCAGTTAACCCAAGTCCCATCATTTCCATCCTGCACCTCTCTGCAATGAGACCACCAGTCTCTTAGAGAAAGCAGTGTGCTACTACAGTGGGGATTTCAAACACACTTACTTCTCTATCCATAGCTGAACCTTTCACTAGCAAATGAGCTCAAAATGCTGAGAGCTCCTGTGTGGTCTGACGCCTGCCAACCTACCTGGCAGATGCCTCCTGCATTACTACATCCATCAGATGGAATGCTCACCAAAAGATTATTCTTGGAAAAGGAAGAACCACTAGAAACACAATTTCACAGTACATAATGTCCACACTTGTCTGGCCTAAAATATCCTAGACAGTGACTCTTGAAACTATGGATCTTTTACTCCAAGTAGTTCCTATAGGAGTAGAACCTATAAAAACCCAGGCAGGGCCCATGATATAGCTCAGCAGCACAGTGCCTGTCTGGCAAGCATGAGGTTGCAAGTTCAATTTGCAATATAAAAATAAAAAGGTCCAGGCATGTATTTCCAAGCCCTTGCCTAAGCCATCCAAATACCCTCTGAAACCTTTTTTTTTTTTTTTTTTTTTTTTTTTTTTGTGGAACCAGGGATTGAACTGAGACCCTTCATCTGCACTTATGGCTGTTTCTCAGCTCTCAGATTACAGCCTGAGCTCACCTCCTGTCAGATCAGCCATGGCGTTAGCTTCTCATAGAAGAAGAAACTCCACCATGAGCTGCACATGCAAGGGATCTAGGCGGCACATTTCTTATGAGAGTCTAATGCCTGATGATCAGAGTAGAGCTGAGGTGGTGATGTCGTGGGGGAGCAACACTAGCTGCAAATTAACATGAGCAGAGAGGCTCGACTGCACAGAGACCACAGCACGTAGGCTGCTTGCAGGCTCACGCCAAAACCCTCAGGGAAAACCAAGCAATGATCAAGCTGCATCTGGAGGCAGGATGTAGAGTGTCAGGTGGGTCGATGTGCTGCAATAGTACGGCTGTACATGGAAGTAGTTTCTAAGTCTGAATCTGCACAGATCCTGCCCAATGTTTCATTTGCCACTTCTGTCCACACCTGTTTCCCAGTTCATTGTCTCAATCATAGTTTGGTGACCGACGAGCTAACCCCAGCAAAAACGAGCAAAACAACCAATGACTCAGAAGAGCTTCTTTGAACAGGGAGGAAACCCTAATAATCAGAGAGGCAGAGACACTGAGGCTAAGCTGCACTTCAAAACAAACATCAAAAGTCCCACATGAGTGATGTGTCCGTTGTAACAGGTGGTTCACAGTCTCCACGCTCATTTTGAATAATTTATGCCGACCAAGTATCCAGTGAAGCCATGAAGATTTTTCACCACAGGAAGACCAAGCACTCTGAATTAAAAGGCAAGCCTTGGAAGTGTTTAACAAAAGAAAAAGTTGTGAGCCCTGCTTCAGCTGCATCTGCACTAACGTCTCACTCTCAGGGGCTAACTGCACTGCTAATGCCAAGAAATCCTGTAATGCTGGTGCACAGTCGGCCCTGCCCACTGCTGAGGACATTTCTAATGAACTTTTAGGAGAGGCTGCAATTCAAAAGGTGGCAAGTGTTGCTCTTTTGGTTAGCATCCTAACTCGATGAACTGATGAACAGCAGAGGCTGCTGAGGCTCACTGGTTAGAGGACTACTGAGTTCTGTGGTATGAAATCCAGGTCGACTGCCCATCACAAACTGAATTGGTCATTTGTGTTGGAGTAGACACAGACAGAGCGGCTGCTACACCCGCGTGGCTTTCTGATTTCACTGCTCGGATCAATGAGGCTGCCTCTGCACGCATGTCTACACACCTCGGCGCGCATGTCTGCACACCTCGGCGCGCATGTCTGCACACCATCGTCCATATAGAAACACTGGCTGCCTGCAACACATCAGCTGCACTTACCCACACCTTGTAGGATGTGATTAAAATCCTTGACCATGCTGAAGCACACACCCTCATGCACATCTCTGCAGCTTCGCAAGGAGACAGATGAGGAGCTCCCGCTTCCCTACAAACAGAGGTGAGACAGCTTTCTGAAGGTAGACAACTGGGCCGGGGATGCAGCTCAGTGGCGCAGCGCCTGCTTAACAAGCGCGAGGTCCAGAGTTCGATTCTCGGTTCCAAAAAAGAAAATAGTAAAAGTAAAAATAAAAATGAAGGTAGACAACCTGCTAGCGTGTTTGAGTTGCAAGAACTGCTCCAGAGATGTATTTTAGAAAAAACAGCCTTTACAGGCAGCACATTCCAGTGACACAGAATGATTCACAAAACATGCTCTCTTGTGTGAACTTCTCCATGAACTGACCTGTCACTTTTGAGAAGATGACAATGACAACTGTGTTCAAGTCTGCAGATAAAGTGGATACATTCAAAGCCAAGCTGGAATTATGGAGTTACAAGTGAGCAGTGTGCTTCTTGACATGTCTCAAAAGCAGGCAGATTTTGAAAGCGGCTGAGCCAGGACTTCCTTCTTCCCAGCTGCTGTGTGATCATCTATCTCAGCTGCCAAAAGAAATTGAGCATTGCACCCCAACTGCAAAATATTTTTGAACTGGGAAGGAATGGATTGATGACTCATTTGTGAATAAAACCATTGAGTCAACTTTCTCCACGCTAGATGAGGACTACAGATTGCAAACTACAGAGGTCTTAAAAGTATGTTTGAAATTTCAAATCTTCATAGGTTCTGGGTTAAAGTCAAGATAGAATATCTTGAGATTGCCACAAAAACACTAAAACCCTGCCTCCATTTCCAACATCCTACCTTTCTTAAGCAAGATTTACTGCAGTAAGAGAAAGCAAAATGAGATATGGAGTAGACTGAACATAAGCCACAGTTTCAAGTGTCACTGTCTCCTGTCACTCCCAGGTGGGACCGTCTGGTTATATGAAAACAAGCCCAGGGCCCACGCTGACTCTAGTTATGGTGAGGTACATAATTATTTCATTTTATTTTACAGCATAATAATAATAATATAATTAAAGTTCATGGTAAATGTAATCTTAGATTAACCTGAAACCATCCCATACCATAACCCCTGGAAAAATTATCTTCTAAGAAATCAGTTCCTGATGCCTAAAGGACTGGGGAATGCTGACCTAGAGAACTAGCGAAAGCATTTTGTTGGGGTAGGAGGATGGGGATATCTTCAGAGAAAGTCGGTTCATGTGTGAGTGACTCAGTGAGGAAGACCTGCCCTCGATGTGGCCAGGAATCTGGATAGCAGAAAACAGAGGAGAGGGATAGGGGTTCTGTCCTGGAGCTGGTACACACTTGCACACCTTGTACATCAAAAACCCAGGCTCACTAGCCGTGGGCTCCTGGACTCATACAGCATGGATTCTAGGCTGTGAGACTGGGACTCAGTCATACTAATGCCTGCCAGGGTTTCTAGCTGCAGATGGCCTGTGATGGCTTCTACGCCACCATGAATGCCTCAGCAAACCCATAGATAGATAGATAGATAGATAGATAGATAGATAGATAGATAGATAGATAGATAGATTAGAGAAAGAGAGAGATAGATTAGATAGATAGATAGGCAGTCAGACAGACAGACAGAGAGTTATAAGAGAGACAGACAGACAGGCATTGGTTCTGTCTGTCTGGAGAACTCTAATATGTCTGTTGATTGCTTTTTTAAAAAATCAAAACCATAGGAAAAACACTGTCAGTTTATAGAGGACTGAAGAGCCTCGTCTGAGGTTCCTCCTAGGCTTCCAACCACACCTCATTCTGACTCTTTGCTCTCTTCATTTTCTCTAACAGACAGAGGTACAGTGGTAGGTCTGTCTCAGATATCATGAACATCTCTGTAAATAAGGATAGTTGATGCTTTTCCTTTATTTGGGGTAACTAATGATATGTTTTTGCAGCTATGACTCAGAGGCAGCTTTATACCTTACTTGATCAGTATATATTCTGTACATACATGCAAGTATCACAATACTTTATGTCCCCATAAACCTGGACAATTACTTTAAATTTTTAAAATGTAAGGAGATAGAAAATGCTCCTTAGCCACATGTGGCTTGGGGCTAATATATTTAATAATATGGATAGACATATCTTCTATCATTCTAGAAAGTTCTATTGATTAACATGCTCTACAGTTGTCCCATTCTTACTTGGGTAACTATTACTTGAAAGAGCATAAGACTCCATTAGGTCACCATTCACACAACTTTAGAAGACCTCACCTCTCCTGAAAAGCTCTTGAGAAAATTCAATCCACTCTTTTTTTTTTTTTTTTTTTTTTTTTTTGTGGCAGAACCGGGAATTGAACTCAGGCCCTTGCGTTTGCCAGGGAAATGCTTATTCCACTGAGCCATCTCCCCGAACCCCTCAACTCACTCTTAAAGAAACAAGACGCTAAAAATGATAAAGCTTCAAAGTGAAAATTAGCATTTAGCCAAGCGCATATTCTGTTTGAAAATAAGTAACAGGCCAGGTACCACAGGCAGTGCCTGTAGTCACACCCACACTCCCAGCCACTGGGGAGGCTGGGGCAAGAGGACTGCTAGGGCCCAGGAGTCCAATGCCAGCCTGGGCGACAAGGCCACCACTTACCCCAAAGTAGGAGACTGATCTAATCTGGGGAACTTCAAAGGTATTAAAGGCAATAGATTCTTAACTTTTCCAGGGTAATTTGACTTTTCCTGAATTTGGCAGAAACAGATAACCAGATAATTTGCTTGAGGCTAAAACTAATCTTGTCACATTTAAATCTCAACTACAGCAGTCCATAGCCTAGATCTACATGAGAGATACCTGAGGTGTTGGCTCTGTACTGTGCCAGAAGCCTCCAGAACCACCTTTGATTCAGGCCCTTCTCCAGACTGGACATCGGGGTACTTCCTGCTTGTCAGGTGCTGTGACAGCACTAGGAGCAGGTTAATGCTCCTGTATGTTACCTGTGTCTCTCCATGAGCCTTGTGGGCTCCTCACACTGAATTACTGAGAAGCAGCTTCCAGCGAGCTCTGCAGGCCAATCACGTGCAGACGTAAGGGCTGCTTTGGTGGCTGCTCCTACTGTCATCTGTCAGTGTTAGAACTGGCTGCTCCCCTGCCCTGACCAAGCAGAGCCCAGGTCTGTACCGCAGCAACCTGAGAAGTGAGAGCATCAAAGGAAGACCTAGTGATTCTGTTTCCTCAATCTGCAGTTGACTATTTTGTAGTTGAACCTGAAAGTTTTAGCACGCATCATTGATTTGACTGGCAGACCCAGTAAATTTTAGAAAACATTCCTCTACTGGTAAAATTAGATTTTCAAAAATTGTCCCTTCACATGTGTACTGACCACTATTCAGCAAGATGCAGGAATGAGCTGCTAATTCATACACCAGCATGAATGCCTCGTGCTAAATAAAAAGCTAGATTAAAAAGTCACATTGCACTCTGGGACAGGCAAAGCCACAAGAAAACAGAGCAAACCAGGGGTTGCCAATGGCTCAGAATTAGAGGCGTTGTCTAAGAAAGGGTATAGGGGAATCTTTTGGTGACAGAATCACTGTGTATTGTGGTGTTGGGAAGTACTAACAATGTTAAGCACGGTGAAACAGAAAGTATATGAACAAGACTGTAACTGCAGAGAAAGCACTCCTCATTAAATATGAAATAAATCAATAAAACAAAAAACCTACTTGACTCAGCCCCCCAGGCTGATCTGAATCCTATCTGGATCCAAAAGTTTAACAGTTTTCTTATCCTTTCAGATTAACCTTTCATCCTCGAATAAGGTAGGGCTATGAGAAAGAACAGCTTTGTAATTATAGCTACGCTTGCCTGGGATTTATCAGACCTGAACACTGTTTCAACAGCCAAAGCTGATAAATGCCAATAAAGCTTGAGCAATGTGCTAGCAAAAATGATTAAAAAAAAAAAAAAAACCCACCCTCTGAGTAACACCAATGTGCCAGGTCCTCATGGGTGTGAACTGCAAATCCCTTCCCTAGGGAGGAACACTGGCACTCCCTTCATGTATTCACATGGCTGGTTTTCAGAGAGGAGGCCCTGTTCTGCCCCATCCAGGGGCCAAGGTAAAATTCCTGATTGACAAAGTCATGACTAACCTCTCTCTCTAGAGCTTTAAAACTGATCTATTCGCCCTTGGAGGAAGTGATCAGTGAATAAGCACATGTAGTGTGTACCCTGCCACTTGGTGACCCTTATCTTCCATTTAACAGCACAGACGGATGACAACACACCTGAATGATCACAGCTCAGTTCCAGAGCTAGAACAGAGCTAGTAGTTCTGTACGTGCATTATGATGCCTTTGTTTCACCCCAGAGGCAACCAGTACCCAACTTCTGGTTCCATAGATTAATTCTGCCTTTTTTGGAACTTTATATAAATAGAATATAATGACAAACTTTAAGCCTGAAAATTACATTTGTGAGATGCATCCATGATACTGCACGAGCAATTGACTGCTCATCTTTATTTCTGTATGATATTCCATTGCATGAATATCCCACTGTATTTATCCATCTGTCTTTTTTTATTTCCATGATTTATTTACACTGTACAAGCACTGATGAAAAGCACTCCACAAGTTCACAGTACATTGCAATATATTTACTTTAAAAATATATTCCTTTATAAAAGGCTCATAGAACATTGGCAGGTCAAGATGTGACAACCTTTGACAGCCACTGCAGTATATTGAGCTCCACTAAGATAGTGTTGGGGCCAGTGAGAACTGGACCAGCACTGGGCAATTCTGCACCTCACTGAGGAAAATAAGTAAACATGGGCAAAGGAGATCCTAAAAAGCCGAGAGGCAAGCTGTCATCCTGTGCATTCTTTGTGCAAACTTGCCGAGAGGAGCACAAGAAGAAGCACCCAGATGCTTCCGTTAACTTCTCGAGTTTTCTAAGAAGTGCTCGGAGAGCTGGAAGACCATGTCTGCTAAAAGGAAAATTTGAAGATATGGCAAAAGTGGACAAGGCTCGTTATGAAAGAGAAATGAAAACTTATATTCCTCCTAAAGGAGAAACAAAAAAGAGGCTCAAGGATCCCATTGCGCCCAAGAGGCCTCCTTCAGCCTTCTTCTTGTTCTGTTCTGAGTATCGCCCAAAAATCAAAGGAGAACATCCTGGCCTCTCCAGTGGTGATGTTGCAAAGGAACTTGGAGAAATGTGGAATAAGACTGCAGCAGGTGACAAGCAGCCACACGAGGAGGAGGCTGCTGAGCTGAAGGAGAAGTATGAGAAGGACATCGCTGCCTACCAGGCTACAGGAAAACCTGAGGCAGCAAAAAAGGGAGTTGTCAAGGCTGAAAAAAGGAAGAAAAAGAAGGAAGAGGAGGAGGATGAAGAAGATGAGGATGAAGAAGAAGATGAAGAGGATGAGGAGGATGAAGAGGATGAAGAGGATGATGATGAATAAGTTGGTTCTATCGCAGATTTTTTTTTGTGTGTGTGTCTATAAAGCATATAACCCCCCTGTACCCAACTCACTCCTTTTGAAGAAAAAAATTGAAATGTAAGGCTGTGTAAGATTTGTTTTTAAACTGTACAATGTCTTTTTTTTTTTTTTTTTTTTTTTGTATAGTTAACACACTACGGAATGTGTCCTTAGATAGCCCTGTCCTGGTGGTATTTTCAGTAGCCACTAACCTTGCCTGGTACAGTATGAGGTCTGTAAATTGGCATGGAAACCTAAAGCAGGTTCTTGTTGGTGCACAGCACAAATTAGTTATACATGGGGACAGCAGTTTTTCATCTTCACTTGTCTCTCATGTGTCTTACACAAAATAATTGTTGTTCTGTTAACTGAATACCACTCTGTAATTGCAAAAACAAAGTTGCAACTGTTTTGTTGACATTCTGAATGCTTCTAAGTAAATACTTTTTTTTTTTTATTAAAATAATGTGTGACAACTCTCAAAGCACACTAACAACTCAGGGACAGACAGCAAGAATGCTTCCAAGTACTGTCAATTTCACAATCACAGGCCACCATTTGGGTCTTAAATACATATCAGTTTTATTTTATTTATTTATTACACTGAGCCATCTCTCCAAACCCACAAATTCTACATAGCAAAGGTCTCCAAGCAATACTTGTTAGTTCATTAACATACATTAAACTCAGTTGGGCTCCAAATTTTCTGAACAAGGAGATTATGGAGCCACAGAGGAAAGAGATCGAAGTTCTATAGTGTGCCTGAGGAGAGTCACATGGAGAGAAAACTTTCGCTCAAGCTCTCACGGAGAGCAAACTGGTCAAACATTGGCCATGACTCATCCACATGGATGACACAGACAAAGGATCTACAGAATAAGGTACAGGACTACAAGATAAACCCTGAGGGGACTTCACTGACCTCATAAGAAACATAAAGTACATGTGTTGGTATATAAGTCTTGCTCTATCTAGATTTTAGCCATCCAGTAGAAATGTATAAAAATGAGGTATACACCACGGGGCCATAATAATAAGTTGAGCTGTAAATGGCTATGGTCGACAACTTCTTCAGATAACTCACTATTGTTGTGGAATGCTGGACTGTGTTGGATTGTGTCATCGAGTTCAGGCACCTAAAGTAGTTGAATGACAATGGAGTGCCCATCTTTGACAGGTGTAGACAAAGGAAGGGGTATAGAAAGGAAGAATCATGATGTGTGTGTATGGACTATACAGTTGGGATAGAAACACCGTGTTTCTACATAATCCTAGGAGAGGCAAGATTTGCACTAATGATGGTTGGACAGGATAGTATGTTGGCGTCTAGTACTATGGACCACCACTAGGAAAATAACAAGGTAGAAAGTCTCAGCCTTCTTTGCACCACCGCCTGAGTATTTCCCCAGATCTGGGGCCACGCAGTTCGTCTCTTCTTGCTCGCTGTTATCCTCCTCCCCCACTCAAGGAGTCTGAGCTGCTGCTTCAGTAAGCAGCTTCAGCGGGTCCTTCTGTCCTTCTCAGCTGCCAGGGCGGCGACGCGCGATGCCTCAGGATGTTGCCCTTTTTTTCTTTTTTGGTTCTGGGAATTGAACTCAGGACCTGGCACTTGCCAGGCAGGCGCTTATGCCATTAAGCTATCTCTCTGGTGCCTATCTATCTGCTATTAAAAGCCATTTGGATTGTTTTTGAGTGAGCTATTACAAATAATGCTACAATATCATATATGTAAAAGGTTAAATACATTCTCAGATTTTCATACATCTTTCAGGGTATACACACACACACACACACACACACACACACACACACACACACACATATATATTTAGAGTTTGAATAATGTGACCATATTACTTCTTCTAAACTGAATCAAAATTTTAAAGTAATAAAATGTTCAATTGGTATTTCTTAGAATTTCTTCTTGACAAAGAGTACAAATGCACTCAGGCGGCAGTGCAAAGAAGGCTGAGAATCAGCTGCTGGGACCCAGCGAGCTCTTCTGGAGTGTGACGCGCCCAGCCTTTCTCTACAATCCGCTCAACAAGGAGATCAACTGAGGCATGTCGTCAAGTTTTACTTTTTTTTTTTTTTTTTTTTGTCTTTTTGAGACAGAGTCTCACTGTGCAGTTCAGGCTGGCCTTAAGCTCACTTTGTAGCTCAGACTGATCTCGAACTCACAACAATCCTCCTGCCTCAGCCTCCCTAGTGCTGGGATTACAGGCCTGTGCCACCACGCCTGGCTTATGTCATCAAGTTTTAATGCAGTGATTTTTTTTTTGTTTGCAATTAGAGTCCAATAATTATAATTATTCTGGAGCATTAATCATATTTATATGAAATGAGAATGTGGTTGTAAATACAGAAATTTTTTTTTGGATGATTTGTAAAGAATTCTTTAATGAAAATTAGCATTTGCAATTTTTTTTGCAAGACCAAAACTGCCCTTAGGGGCTTCAAGATCAGAAATTAAAGGTCCATTTGGACGAATACTCTTTGAGAAGATGAAATTTTATATCATAAAATTCAGTCACCCTCATTGTGTTTAATTTAGCTAATTTATCTCTGAGATTCTTCTTCAAAATCTGGGTATTAACAGCAAAGAGGCATGGATTGGGCTGCCCATTACAACTCAGTAGAATATTAAAGATCTACCCACGTACATGCATACACACACATTCATAATTACAGAAGCTGAAATGCACAGAAATTAGAAAACCTCTGATGGCTGATGGTCTCCATGCCACTAATAATGGTTACTATAGGACAGGGAAGATAGCTCAGTGGCATAAGCCCCTACCTGGCAAGCACAGGACTCTGAGTTCAATCCCAATACCCCCAAATAAATGGTTACTGTGAGGGGTTTTTTTGTTTGTTTTGTTTTCCAGAACTGGGTACTGAACTCAGGCCCTTGCACTTGCCAGGCAAGCGCTTATTCTACTGAGCCATCTCCCTGGCCCCCTTGAGGGTCATTATTAAACTGTTGTAAAAAAAAAAAAAAAAGTACTACCAGTGAAATAACTGTTCTTGTCCATTTGAATTTGAATGTAACTCACAGAGACCTTTAGAATCCAGGGTTTGCCAAGCCCATACTGAGGGGATCAGAACTCTCTGTAAAGAAAATGTAGACTCCACAGAAGTGCTCCAGAGCTCCTCTGCTGTGCGGCACCACAGGGAAACTAGGGGTATCTGTATATACAGAATAGTTAGGATAGACATACAGCTACTTTCTCTTAATTCAATGAGAAGACTTGTACTAATACTGTTTGGACAGGATATCCTGTCTGCATCTTGCACTAAGAATAACTATATGAAGACATCAATATGAAATGTATTAATTATTGAAACTGCCTACTAACCTGTGAAGAAACTGTCTCATTGCTCTTTTTTTTCAATAAAATTAATAATAATAATAAACTGGGGGTCTGATAAAAGAACAGGTCCAAAACCAGAGTGTCGGGGTTATGATGTTACCTCTGGCTAATTGTACATGCTTTTTAAAGATCAGCTTTGTGAGCATTTGTCCCCTAATGAAAGCTTTTACAACACAGTTTGATAAAACTTGTCCCACCACGGCCACACTCAAGATTATCTCCTTGACTGAGCTCTACGGACTCTGTCCACAGCTCTCTGGTTCTAATGGATTGGGTGCTGCCACCTGTCCCCCAAGAGTGTCCCTTCTTGCCCCGGGGCCCAGGGGACCTTTCCAGTGCCATAAGCAAGCTCTGGCAGCCCTCTGCTGCCTGGCCTGGTTCTGAGACTCCATCCTGACCTGGACCAGTGGCCCCTACCCCGCGCCCAAGCCTGGCTCAAGGGAGCTCTCTGCCTTGTCTGGGCACTTGAGCCGCGCTGACACAGCCCTGGGCTGCCGCCTCCCAGCCCACCGCACACTGCTCTGCACACTTCTGAAGGAACCAGGGCACAGCCTTGAAGCAGGCATGCTCCTAAGGATCAGTTTTAGTCCTAGCACTGGAGAAAAGTACAGCCTCATTTAGCCAATTAATGTCTCTTCACATGGAAGCATATTAAAAAGCTGGATGATCATTAAAAGTGAAATCTTTTATACTGTAAAAATTAATTGCTAAGTTCTCTCAGAGCTGGACGCTTTTCCTTTGACAACGTGACCATGAGCTGGGACAGCTGTGTTGATGTGGTGTGGTTGTTCCACATCCGAGATGTGGAAGCTGCCTTTCTGGGCTGCCAAGAGCTGTGGCCCCAGATAAGATACTTTTTCACCTGTCAAACTTCCTCATTCTCTTGTAACTGCCGCACCAACCCACAGCGGCTTTTACAACACAGAAGCTGTGCTTCTGGCCAGCATTTGAGGCTGGCTGTCAACTGTGTGGTACTGCTCTCCAGTGGAGACTGCTTCTCTTCTACCTCCCAGAGCACTTTCTAGCCTCCCTGTCACACCTGCAATGCTTGGAGCCCTGGTCCCTGCTGTTGATTCCAGCAGAGTGGCTGTTGATCCCTGATCCGTGCTGTTCCTTCACACCCTATGCAAAACCAAACATTTCCCATTGTCCTTTGCAGCTAGGGGATGGCACACAGGCCATTTCCTGTGTGACTCTTACAAATGGCTATGGAACTGTTTCCTGTTCTCTCCACAGCCTCTGTCTTTTTTCCTCTACCAGGGAGACCAGGAAGCCAGAGTTTTGAAGGTGATGGCACCATTGTGCACCAAGTTCTTTGAATGAAGGAGGAAGAAGGCCCATACCTGGGCCACCCATACTGGGCTGCGAGACTGCCTGAAGTCCCTAAAGTGCATGCATTTGGAAGGTTAAAGCAGCCTAAACTGGATCCTTAGCAGAGCTCTGTCTCCTTTGCCAAATTTAGCACTCACCAGCTGTCATGCCCCCTGCCACAACTCACACAGGCCACACAGGGCCCAGCTTGCACACATGATTTTTCTTGCTGCTGTTTCTATGGTTGTGTACATTCAGTGGACCTATTCTGAATGTTCACATGTTTAAGAGCTGGCCTATCTGCATTATGCAAACCATTTTTATTTCCTTTTAAATCTTTATTTATTTATATATTTGGTACAAGGTCTCACTACACATCTCAGATTCATAATGATCCTCCTGTTTCATCCTCCCTAGTGCTGGGATTACAAGTGTGTGTGCCCCCACACCCAGTTTCGGTGGCTGGCACAGTGTGCCCATGGTTCTGGGGCCAGCACAGCATGCAGTATCGGGGATCAAACTCAGGACCTTACACTTGCCACACAAGTTGCATACACCACTGAGCTATCTCCCCAGCCCCAGTATGTATCTTTAGGAACACAAGGAACCTGTGTTAATCATCTTTTGAAAAAAAAAAAAAAACACAGAATTTACATAGACCCTTGAATATCCAATCAGTATTTAAAACTTAACCTGTGCAGAACTCAATTCTCGACTCCTCTCACTCCTTCTCACCCACCAGCAACATGATGAGCACACTTTCCAGCGCCACCGCGTGACACCCCCCCAACGCAGCCCTCTCTGGCCCAGATGGCTACCATCTTTTCTGGATAGCTCAGCGGACCCTGTGGAGGTCAACCTATTTCTACTGTTGTCACTCCAATTCTGCCTGCCATAGAAAAGCTAATGATTTTAGTCACGCTGTGCCTGTTTTAAAATGGTCTCCTGTCCCTTAATGGAGTCAAATTTGAAGGCATCACAGAGTCCTCTCAAGTGGTCCCAACACTCAACGTTGCCGCACAGGCACAGCCCTCACCAGAGCATCCTAGCGCCTGGAATAAAGCTCCGCGCTGTCTGGCATAGTTTTTAGGGTTGCCTTCACCACATGGGGTAGCCTTCACCACATGGGGTGGCTTTAAAGGATACACACTGAGTACCTCATGGAGTCAAAAAGACCAAATGCAGGACCACGCTCTCTGAAAGCTGTGGAAGAACTGCCCTGTGTACCTCTCTTAGCTCTGGAGGTCGCCTTCCATCGTCGGGCTCCGTGGCTTATGGATGCCTTATTCTAATCTCTGTCGCCATTGTCACTGGCATCCTCTCTGGGCACCTGTGTCCTCCATAAGGACACCAATCCTACATTAGGGATGGACCGCATCTTCATTGGACTAAGCCTTTACCCTATTTCCAATTAAATCTCATTCACAGGTTCTGGGAATTAGGACTTCAACAAGTCTTTTTCCTGAGGGCAGGGAGCACAAAGGGAATGCTAATACCACCTTTAAAATGTCAAATTCCTTATTTGTTCCATCATTTCAGCCCATTTTTTCCTTAGCATGACATTTTTCTCTACTTCCCCAAAGATAAGGGTGGCTACCAAAATTAGAATCTTTCCACCCAGTCTCATTAAAATTGTACAGAGGAGCAAGGAAAGACAACCGTCCATTGCTCATGCGCGCAGCTCGCCTAGGCGACAACGTCAGCAAGAAGAGCTGAAAAATAAGGAGCCTGAAAGGAAAGCGAGCACCACAGCACTGTGCGACAGAAGAAAAGGGTGGCCTTCATCAAAGAAGACGCCCTACGCTCTAGCAACAGCAGAGGGAGCAACCGATCCACTCAGACCAGAGCCCCTGCCTCCATGGCAGGGTCTGCAGTTCAGGGAAACGAGACAGAAACAGGCAAAAACGAGTAGAGGAGAAAATCAGAACCAAAACATTCAAGCCCGCTGAGCTGCTTCGGGGAAACAATTTAGCAATTCCTTAAAAAAGTAAATAGTTCTCACCCGGCTCTTCCTCCCCTGAGACCCAAAACAAATGAAAACTCATATCCATATGAACACATAGCAGAACATTCCAAGTAACATCATTTCTCAACAGGCAGAAGGTGGAAACCACCCACAGGCCCACCAGCCGGTGAATGACCAAGCCGAGGGGGACCCATAGGATGGAGAATGTATCAAGGAGTGAAACACTGACTCATATCTATGGACTAACTCTGGAAACACCAAGCTATGCAAAAGAAGCCCGTGGCAGAGGACCGTATATTTTATGACTCCATTGGTAGGAAATGCCCAGAACAGGCAGGCCTGTGGAGATGGAAAATAAACCGATGCTCTCTGAGGGCTGGGCTGCAGGGGCAGAAAGGAATGGGGACGGAGGGAGGGTGCTTTGGGAGTCAGGTGAGGCTGGCTCACACACCTCTGTGAATATATGAAGCACTGTGGGGGTTATACCTGAAATTTTGTTAATTTCCTCTCAGTTCATATTAAAAAAAAAAAAAAAATTGAAAGGAAAAACAAAGAACTCTGCAGAGATAAAAATGTACCAGACCAAGAGTATTGTAGGTTACTGACACCTCATTTACCTACCTACATTCCCTGGGTTTTTGGCAAAGCCTTGCTTTCTGGACATACTGCAGAAAGAACAGGGCTAAATTGTAACTTCAGTAGTAGGTGAAAGTTTATTTAATGGGTCAAGTCTTTACTAATATTTTATCCCTTACATTTCCACTAATCAAAAATCTTAGTCATGTTTTCGCCATCATTACATTTCTAGGAATTACCTCCAGGATGTATAGAAGACCCCTGTAAAACCCGGGTGTGGTGGGTTGCGCACCTGCCTACAATGCCAGCACTTGGGAGGCTGAGGCAGGAGGATCACTGCAAGTTCAAGGCCAGCCTGGGCTATAAAGTGAGCTCAAGGCCAGTCTGAACTTCAAAACAAGACCCTGTCTTAAAAAGGCCAAAAAAAAAAAAAAAAAAAAAAAAAAAAAAACCTTTCACACAACTGAAAGACATCAGAGTCCTTGATGCCTAAAGGAGGCTGAATCACGCGTTGCCTGGACAATTGAATCCCATGAGTGCGAGGCTAGGAGCACAGCTGATATCATGGGAAACTGCTGAAGACACAAAGCATGCCCTGGTAGTAGCAGCTGTTCCTGCTATAAAGCGGACAGTAGAAAGACTCAAAGACTGAAATATTAGCTGTGTTAAGCGGACTTGCCTTGTAGTGTTCTTTGTGTTTGTATTCAAGTATTTGTGGTCAGAAAAGTTAACTTTTTGGAGCAAAGACTATTTCACAGTATATTTATGTAGACTTCAGTTCCCTCAAGGCCCCAAGACAAGCTACTCCCTAGCAGCTGCCTCTAGTACTAGGGACACTGGCTACTGTTCCCAAAAATAAGAAAATGACTTTTCACGTGCACACACACACACTTCACAATCTCACACTTTGCAAACTTACACTCTCAGCCTACACTTTCAGACTCAAAAACACTCTTACACTCACATGTTCATACATATGCATGCACTTTCACACAACTCACACCCCACACATTTATAAACTCTTGCACACAAGCTTTCACACACTACACAACTCACACACACCCCGTTGCTGCATATGCTTACCTCCATGCTTACACTGCATCCATGGCTGACTCGTGAGGCTGGAGTCTGAGAAGGCTCCCTGCAGACCCCCGAGGCATGGGTGAGGCCCCGGCACTCTGTCCCAGGACTACCAGAGGACGAAAGAACACACCCCATGGAACTCCTAGTCCTGAAGGATGCACTCAGTATGCTCCAGGCTTAGCCAGGTTGCTCCTGTCCTGTTCTGTCCTGGGCTCCACAAGAAGGGATGGACACTGGGTACTGCCTTCATTAGCCTGCGGGTCAGCAGGGGCCCAATGGTGGGTTTTCCAGCAGCTTCCTTAGAACAGGCTCAGGGAGAAGAGGTTGAATTAGTTCCCCAAGTGCACCTTATTTCTTAATGATGCACTGATTTCAGTTATTCATGTCATTGCTGGCACCATTACCATAAATAATGAAGCACTAGCTGTACCTGGAAGTGGCTGTCCAGGAGTGGCAAGGGAACCATTCTGCCAAATGCCTGACCTGTCAGGCATGGTGACTATGCTTACAAATGACACTTGGGCCCATCCCAGGGCTCATTGTGTGCTTTCATCCCTGGAGTCAGAGCTCTGAAATGCCAGCTGCTCCACAGCACGGCAGCTCAGCTGTCAAGATACTGAAGTTGATTGCTTCTTGTATTTGTGATCACACGATTGACATGCAGATTGTGAATATCTTATTTTGAAGCAATTTTAATCTAGGTTAAATGTAGCCTGTCAAATTCACCCGTGAGATAGGAACCACAGTGGAGGCCAGGGGCCAAGGAAAGAGGATGGAGTGTATGTGGCAGGCAGGGGAGAGCAGACCTTAGTCACAGGAAGTGGAGCTTGAACCCAAACTTCCAGAGCAAGACCTACCTAAAAGCAGGAAGGTGACATTGGGGAAGGGTGCGCGACAGTTTAGCCTGAAGGATCTCAGAAAGATGGCTCCAGTGTTGTTACCCAGGGGAGAAGGTGACTCAGTCACAAAAGGATTCCTTTTGGGGAACTCAGTATTTGCGCTTGCAGACAGATGTGCTCTGGAGTTACAAGGATGCCACTCAGGAGGTCACTGCGCTGAAAGGTGCTCGTCTAAGGCCCTGTCGTACCTGCTGTGATAAGAAGAGCCAAGGTGTGCTATTATGCTCTCAGCAGATGTGGAGAGGCTGAGGGTTATGCAGCCCAAAGAGGTCTCAAGAAAAAGAGCACAAAATCATGCTGAAATGTTGTTACACCCTTGAGAGGAGCCCGTGGGAAAGGCCAAGAAGCAGGCAGTCTGTCTCCTGGGCAAGGCAAACTCGAGCTGCTCAAGGCCTTGTGCCCATGGAAGGCCAAGATGGGAACCCCTGTGGCACAAGAAGAAACACGGGCAGCAGTCTCCTCTGGGAATTGCATTGAATGGCTTTGCAACAGCAAGCAGAAACAGAAAGGACACTCAGGATGTAGAGGAAAATCTATTTATGCCGATGGACATTGATCAGGATCATTCCCAGAATATCAGGGCTGGATTGCTGGTGGTCTAGGACTTATATGGGATAAGCAAGCCGGAAGTACAGAGTCTGGATGGCTTGTCAGCTGGGGGTTGGTTTATTCAATGTGTATCACTGTAACCAGCTATGCACTACAGTAATCAGCTGTTTCTAGGAGACAGGAACAACAAGATCAGGCACAGAGACTGTTACCAGGGCAACTAAGAAAAAGAAGTACACTGGCTGGGACGTGGGGGATTTTCTGTTACAATTTCAGTTACCCAGGGACAATCTTGGATAAAGAAGTAAAAATGATGCAATAAGATATTCAAAAAAAGAGAGCTCATTCACCTTTTACTACAGTGCATTATCATAAATATTCTATCATTATACTGCACAATGTATGTTAGACATCATCATAGATTTGTGTGTAGGGAAGAACAGTAAACAGTGTTCCTTACTCTGCATTTTCAGGTGGGATGTGTGTGAATCAGATGGCCAGTGGCTGGGAAGGGCCCTGTAGGGGCTGGACCCAGAAGACAGGTTGGAACTGAGGGAGGGACGGATAGCCCAATTCCTGAGAAGAGGAGGGATAGAGTTAATCACCAATGGCCAGTGATTTGGCCATTGCCTGTGCAATGAAACCTCTATGTTGAACCTTACACAAGGATGCTCAGGTTGGCAGGCACATACGGGTCCTAGAATGGAGGCACGGCGCAGGTCCCAAGGATGGGAGCTTCCGGGGCCCCTTCCAGACCTTGCCCACTGTACTTCTGCACCTGGGCGCATATTTTTGTGCATCCTGATACATGGGTGGTAGCAAGCAGAAATCTGAGTTCTGTGGGCAGCTCTAGAAAATTGGTAACTTGAACTACATAAGGGTTGTCACAACTCCCAGCTTCGTGGCCAGGTCAGAAGGTGTGGGTATCCTAGGCCTTGAAGGTGTTGTGTAAAGTGGGGGGGCATTTGTGGCCTGTGCCAGCAGAGTCTGACACTTACTTTGGATTGTCAGTGTCCAAATCTAATTGGATCGAAGGACACCCCATGAGTGCTGGAGAACTGGGTGGGGTGGAGGATTTCACAAATACACACACACACACACACATAGCTGAGAGAAGTGCTATACATAAAAAAGTTCAATTTCAGCCATTTCTTCATGGTGAAAACATTCAAATCTTCTAATACAATGCAATATTATTACCTATTTTCCTCCTACGTGCCACAAAACAATGCAATTCTTCTTCCTATCTAACTGCAACAATACGTGTTAATTAGAGAAAAAAAATCAAGTCCAGTCTTCATTTCTCAGCAGGGTGGCTTTTATTTTCTCTGCTCTTCCAACACTTGGCTTTTCATCTGGATTCCCCCGGGCCTCTACCAGGGAGCTAAACCCTTTAACATGAAAATTGGCTGCACATTTGAGTTCGCTCACTGGGCTGGAGCCTCTCTGGGGTCCTTGTAGGTACGGTTTGAACCTGGTCCCAGGCAGGCTCCCAGCTTCCTCTTCCTTCAGCCTCTCTCTGTTATGGGGCTGTAGGGACAGCTGGCTGCCATGGCTTCTTGGAGCTCAAAGGAGACTATCACAGGACATCTACACTTTCTAATGTTGAGTTCTGCTTTTCAGAGGAAATTAGACTTTCAGAAGGTTATGCCAAAGCTAGGAGATTTGGAAAAGGAACACTGAGCCAGGCAGTGGCTCAGATGCTACTCAAGACTGTTACAATATTCCTGCTGCGTCACTGAAGGTGAAGTTTGAAGATGCTGGGCCTGTGAAGTTCTCAAGTCCTGTCCTGTCACTGTGTGTTCTTGCAAGTGCAGAGGGCATGGCCTGTTTTTGTTTTTTTGTTTTTTTTTTTTTTGGTTTGTTTTTGTTTTTTGAGACAGGGTCTCACTAGGCAGTTCAGACTGGCATTTAACTCACTTTGCAGCTCAGGCTGGCCTTGAACTTGTGGTGACCCTCCTGCCTTACCCTCCTAGGTGCTGGGACTACAGGTGCACCTACCACACCTGGCACCTCCCTTTCTTTGTAGGTCAAGTAAGAGATAGCTTGCTCTTCCCCAGCACACAGAGGACATATTCAATGATGCAGGGCTTGTGCCTGTCCTAACCAACTCCATTTAGTATCTCAGATTCCATCTGTCTCTTTAACAGTTTCTTTTGAGCCACTCACCTCTGAGTCCAACAGGTCTGAGCTAAATACCTGTAAGAAAAGGGACTAAGACTCCTCCAAGCAACAGCGAGCCACACAGGACAGACGATTCCCACGTGGGAGTAATTGTCCTGTGGTGGGAATCACTGCCTCTGAAGGACCCCAATGCAGGAGCTGTTGCCTGAGGAAGGGCACATAGTGGCCTCTCAAGCCATGATGGCTTTCCCAGAACCAACGTGAGATGACAACAACTGGACAACAGTCTGACAGGACTGTTTCGTGACCAGCTGTACAGATCTCTCATCTTGGCTCCTTTTCTGTAAAATCCCAAAGCTTTACTCAGCCCCTTCAAGGCAGACGTTGAGCCAGATGTCTGCTCTGCACACTGCATTGCTGCCTGTCTCTGGACTGGTGTTTGGTGCTCCAGCCTTTCCTGTTTGGGCCCCCAGAGCTGGGGCTTCAGCCCATACTCTAGTAAACACCAGGGCTCTGGGCTTCCTGGAAGCCTGCGTGTCAACTCCTTGTGCAAGTAGCATGCTTGCTGAAGGAGACTCCAAGCCTGGAGGGCTGTGTGCTCTCACACGCTTCTGGCCTGGGGACCGGAAGCCCAGCCTGCACCCACCCAGGTGGGCCCAGTGGGGCCCTGCATTCTGCCATCTGGCTGTCCTGCACAATTTAATCAGATTTTTCTTTCTTCTAAATCCCTCTGAGACCAACTTCCTTGAAGGATTAGGAGTTCCCAGATATGGACAGGGCAGTAAAATAAAGGTCAATTTTTCCTCCCAACACATAAATACATGAAAATTTTTGCAAGAGAAAAAGAGGTGGTGGCTCAGGAGTGCATTGGAGAGGTGCCAGGAGGAGAGGGACCCAGAGGACCCCAGGGGCCCCACGCAGAGCCATCTCCACCCTGGGTCCCTATTCTGGTTGTGGACCCAGCACTCTACTCCTGCCCCCAGCAGCCTGGATGACACCTGCAGGTCCTGCCCACAGAATCATTGCATTTCTACTGTTGCCTCCTTCCAAAGGTCAGCCTGACCCATTGCCCACTGGCCCCAGCCCAGCCACCCAAGTGCCTTCTCCGTGCCCTCTTCCCATGCTGGGCACAGCAGCTGTGTTGGGTGGCTCCAATTAACAGCTCCAACATGGACATGGAAGCAGTGGGTTCCTAAGCGTGACATCCCCAGGCTTGGCATGGTGCCCCTGCTCCTGGCTACAGCAGCCTCACAGATGGGCCACAGAAAGGCCACAGGGCACATGTGGACATGGTCCCAGCCTGGTCATACTATGCCCACTGCACGCACTCTGCCCTTTCACAGATCTGGGCAGATGGAGCTTGGTGGTTACACTTATTCCCCTAGAAGTGTGTTTTTAGAGAGAGGTCTGGAGAAATGCTCAGTGGTCGAACTCCGCATGCACAAGACCTGGAGTTAGATCCCCAGCATTGCACAGTAAATAAAGTGAATACTAAAGAGCTAGATAAAAATCAAACAAAAAATGTCTTTCTGAAACCATGGAAGATCATCAAATGCACAGGGACTGTCAGTTCTCAGTGACTGAGCTGTTTATGGCCACCTTAGGCTGGGCTGTGATGCTCTGGCCCAGTCTCCACACTTTGGAGAATCAAAGATCAGGCAGGCTTCACACAGCAGCCAAATGAGGTACAGGAGGCACAGGGGAGACTGGAGGCAAAAGCCTGTGGTGTCGTGGGCTGTTCCAGGAAGAGACCTCTGAGAGTAGGCCTGACAAGTAGGGGAGCAGGGGGAGAGAGAAGAATGCTCCCCAGTTTGTGGAACAACTGGGAGAGGATGGAACCTTTAAGAGGTGGGGCCAGGTGAAGCCACCGGGCCTCACCAAAGGGTCTATCCTTGCAGGGGCTGTTGGGCCCAAGTCCTCCTGTCCTTCCCTTTCCTTCTTGGCCCTGAGGAGGCGAGCAACATCCTCCACAATGTGCACTTTCACCACATGCGGCCTCACCGCAGGCCCAAAGGCAACAGAGCCGAGAGACCTGACTGAAACCTCTAGAACCAGGTGCCAAAATCAACCACTTTTCTTTTTAAATTCTCAGTTACTTTTCTCTTGTTGCTGGGAATTTGTTTAGCTCATAGTTTGTGGAGGTTTCAGTCCGTACTCAGTAGGCTCCAAGGCAGAGCAGCCCATGGCAGAAGGCGGCTGTTCATGGTGGGGGCGGGGGGGATAGAAAACAGCAAGAGCAAAAGGGAGGAGCAGGCAGCAGAGACACAGAACAAGCCTCTCTCCCTTTCTTATGCTATATTGAAAGCTAACGGAGGGCAGAGAAAAAGGAGGAAAGAGGGAGAAGAAGAGCAGGAAGAGGAAGAGAGGAGGAGAAGCTGGGTCTGTGGATGTTCTGGCCCAGGATCAAACCAGAGCAGCAAGAAATGATGGCGCCCTCAGCATAGTCAGTACCAATCTTTCAGCTACTATAGCTGTTGAACTGCGGAAAGCCCATGGAGCCCCAGCACAGGCTCCACAGAGGCGCTGCTGGGTTTGTTTTCATACCCATAGCAATCGCCACGCATTGCTCTGGATTCTGAGAAGCCTTACTTTTGAGAATTATATACTGTCCCCCTGGGCTATTTATTGATAATGAGAAGGCTGCTTTCCTCAGGACCCTGCAAGGCCCAGAATAGCTGTACAGATGCCCCAGGAGCTCGGGCTTGATGACTAGGGTGTGCACAAAATTGCTACATGTGAATGAGGGTGTGCATGTGGAACCCCACATTACAGCGGAGAGCTGGACAAAGAGCTCTGAGAGATTTGGAGGAAAAGGTCTCAGTAATTAGCCCACACCCATGAGGGGACAGGGCATTGAGACACGGGCCAAACAGGGCCCCTCAGGGTGGACACCTGGGTCCTGCCTGACAGCCATTAAGAAAAGTACAGAGAGGTTTGCTGGAACACCCTCTGCAACCTCGACGTTAACTGCAGCGCCCTGAGTCGGGGGAGGACCCTCACGACTCCTTTTTATGCCAAGGTTCTGATGAAGCATAACAACGCGATTGGCACAAAGGGGGTAATCTCATAGCAATACTTGGAAGGCAGAGGGTTCCGGATTCTTCCTGGCCTCTCTGTGCATCACTTTTTCCTCCCAGGGACAGGACAAGACCCTTTTCAAATAGGGGTCTCGTCTTCTCTAATCAAAGGTAGCTTGGAATTTGTTTGCTGCCAACATTTCAGAGAAAGGCAGGGCAAGGAGAAACTCTAGTCTACAACGCGCCTTGAAGGTGAGAGACCTGAGGCAGGAGAAGGTCAGAAAAACGGTTTCTGAGAATCTGAGACCTTCACTTAAGGATGTTGTTTTCTGGGCTGCAACAATTTCAAACTTTCGGAGCAGCTCTGCTGTGGAGTAGGTAACAAGACTAGGGTTTTTCCTCCTCTCCATCCTAATTACTAGGCTCAGGAGAACAGGAGCTGTTGCCATCTGTACAGTATTCATCATCTTGTGGCAGTAGAGGAAAATGAGTAATTTTAGCAGAAAATGTAGAATTGCCATGAAATTTAAATTGCAGTAAGATGACAAGAATTATGTTTGCAAAAAGGCTCATCCAGGAGGCAGAAGCAGCTACAGCTTCAGTCAGCCCCTGCCTACCTGCCGGCTGACCAGTCACCCATCTCAGGTGGCTTGTGCTGAGGCCATCTCCTTTTTCCACTCCTCTTTTCCTTGAACTTCACGTAAGATTAAGAAAGTAGGAAAGAATGGAGAAAGCCTCAAGGAAGTAAGAATCAACACTCAAGAATTATCTATCAGCTGAGTAGGCCAAAGTTGTGCCAACTTACTTGATGTGCAGGGAGGGGCAAGTTTCTCCCGCCTTCTAGAGACTGGAGCTTTTCTTTCAGGTGCCACCAGTAACACCTTGGGTTGTTCTGGAAATGACCCACCTGGGCCTGCTGTGTAGGGTCTGGCTCAGGCCCAGGGTAATGAATACTCCAGCAGCAGGAGGAAGTCAGCATTCCTATCACTGCAACAAAAGCACATAGGAAACACTGTTGCCAGGTTACCATCTGCCAATCATCCTAACAGACTTGGACTGAAAGCTTGTACTTAAGACCTACAGACATTTAGTTTGTTTGTGTAGAGGCTAGATAGGGAGGGAGCCCCATGTGGGTTTCCTCAAGTGTGTGGGAACTGAGTCAGATCTTCATGTGTCAGAATGGCTCAGTCTCTGTACCCACAGCCAGCAAAACTAGTCTCTTAGAGTTGCAGACCTGGCAGCCCCTTGGTTTAACAGGCTCTTGCCAAGGCCAGCTGCCTCCTCTGACTGTCTCCAAACACCACCGTGGCACTGGAAAAGGATTACACGGCCCTGCATCTTGGTGCTCCAGCCTTGACAGTGGGAGTACGTGGGCTCAAGCTTCTAGGTGGCAGGGAGTCGCCCTCCAGTCACTCTCCCCTGCAGGAGCTGGCAAATCCCTAGCTCTGGCAGGCACAGCCCACACACACAGCATGGGGAGATACTGCACAGATCTGAGGCTTTCCCAAGGTGACAGTTTTCCTTTGGTTCAGGGCTGCCAGGAAATGAAATGACAGCTGACACTGCAAGCTGTGCTCAAAGGCCAAAGCTCTAGGTCTATGGTACTGGTATAGAACCTGCAGATATTTTTCTGAGGGGTTTTCCTCACAACTGATTCATTTTCTGTAGCACCACTAAGTGTTGTACTGCTGTGCAGCAGGGCCCAAGGTGCAACGTGCAGGGACACAAGGGCAGGCTGCTCCTAGGCCAGGCTTGGGACGCACCACGGCACCCCGGTGGGGTAGTGTGGATCACTACGCCCTTCAAGAGCTCCAAGGACAAGGATGCATCTGGGCCTCCAAGGGTGACAGGGGTAACTGACTGGGCAGCAGCACAGGTGAAAGAGCCCCACATTCCAACATGGTCATCTAGCTTTAGAGATGCTGAACACAGTCCTAGAGATTCAAGTCCTCCTGTCCTTAGACAAAATGGACCAGACACCTCTTCCAAATTAGAATCAAAGTGACTCAGGAGGAATGGGAGACAGAGCAGGACACTTGGGCAAGAGGAGCAAGGAGCCATCGGGAAGCAGCTCCCGGGGCACAGAAGGTGCCTAGGCTTCAGAACCTTTCCAATTAATGGCAGCATCTGTGTCAACCTGGCCTGCCCTAGGGCACCAGTCGTCCCTGGCTTTGCTTTTAACTCCTGACCAGGTCACAGCCTCCGATTTTCTTCTCAAGAAAATCCCTGGCACTTCTTCCAAGAGGAAACCTAAGAGCTGCAGGAGGAGCGTGTCTGCCTATTTCTACAGCCCAGCCTTCTGATTTATCTACACACACCAGATATTGACATAGAAAGCCATAAAACTAGATCAAACTCCACACACTATATAAGACACACTTTACAAAGAGATGAAAACCCAAATAGAAGATATGCCACACAGTGACTGTAAGAAAGCTTGAATGGCTGGCTACACTAATACCAAAGTAGAAAGAGCAAAGAATATTGCTAGAAATGAAAGAGGACAATTCACAACATTTTATAACTGTTAATGTGAAATAAAAAGCAATTATAAACATGCGCTCCTAAGCAACAGCGTTTTTAAACACATAAAACCTGACACAACTGAAAGGAGAAACCGGCAATGCACTGAGGGCTAGAGTCCTCAACGGCTCCTTCTGAATCAGTGAGGACACAGAGGCCCGAGCACCACCACTGGCCAGTTTATTCATGCCATGTCTCTGAGCCCACTCAACACAAAACACCCGTTCTCTTCAAGGACACAGGAGCATTGTGCAGATACACCCTAGAGCTGGGCCATAAAATGACTTCAAGAGTGAAGACAATTCAGATCACAAAGTACATTTTCTCATCAGAAAGGAATTAAGATCACATGGGATTTGGGAAAACCCTGTCCAAATACAGGGAAAATAAATCACTTGTGAATAGCCCATAGGTTAAGAAATCACAACAAAAACTAGAAAATATTCTGAACTAAATGAAAATAGAACACAATATATAACAATTTAGGCAATAAAGCTAAAGCAGTATCTCAAGGGAATTTATATTTTTAAAATACCTGCCTGAGAAAGGAGTTTGAGATAATGATTTCCCTGCTCAACTTTCTTTTTTGTTTTCGTTTTTTTTTTCTTTCAGAACTGGGGATTGAACTCAGGCCCTTGCGCTGGCCAGGGAAGCACTTATTCCACTGAGCCATCTCCCTGGACCCCGAAATAATGACTTCCAAATCAATATACTTTTAAAATCTAGAAAGAAAAAACTGAATTCCGAACCAGAAGAAAAAAAAAGAACCTACAATGAAAAACAGCCAAAAATAAAACCAAAATCAATTGTGAACTCTGTACATCCTGAGTGTAACATATGTTCAAATTATTTCAGAAAAAAAACTGTACTACTAATAACTGAACACCTTATTCTCCTGTATTTAAGCCCTTATCCCCAGGTTGTCTTTAGACACAGCACCTTTCCTTAAGAAGATTGAATGAAGTCCTAAAGGCAGATGGGGCCACAGTCCAACAGGGTTAGTGTTATGGAACTTCGGCACTCCCTCGCTCTGTGTGCTGCATCTTCTTGTCCTCTACCTCTGGAAGGACACAGAGGTGTTTCAAGGAGTCATGTCCAGGATGCTTCCTTAAAAAATTTGTGACTGTAATAAATAAGGCATGTTAATGGACTGGAAACAGCATTTGACATATATTTACAAGAATATTCTAAAACATTAAAAGCAAAACAAAACCCCGACCTGTTTGCCAGGAGCAGTAGCACTGGACACTACCAAGAAAGCTTCACCCTCCTCTCTGGAGCTGTCAAGACCAATGAACCCCAGGGGCCTTTGTAATCATCCCTGTTCTCCTTTAAGTAAGTCTGCTAAGAAATTCAATATTCCTTTAAACCATTTTGTTTCAAATGTTTCTAAAACTCCACACCTTCTCAGAAAAATGTGACTCTGCCTGGTGGCTATGATCCTTGAACTAAGAGAGGACTGTCCTTCCCATCTGACGCCACCTGCTCGGATTGTCCCTCTCCTTATGAGTCACTGAAGAGAAGCTGTTTCGGGAAACCTCATATCTTAGAAATTCTCTCTGGCACTCGAATTCCACTGAAAGGATCCCACTGTCCCCACTCTATGTCCATTTCTGCCACACCAGTTCTGAAGCACTCAGGGGCGTTAGTATGAACAGGCTCCCCACGTGCACACCAAACACCATAAACATACTTGCTATGTAACTTTTTCGTATCCTTCACAGGTGTCACACCTTGCTAATGAGCACAACTGGTCCCATGGGATCACCTATACTCTGGAGGTCACAAGCATAGGCCGCACCTTGAAAGACATGGGTAAGATATGGAACTGAACACAGTCAGAATGTTACCCACTTTAGTTTTGAAATTAGAAATTCAAGTTTATTACACACCTTCTTTGTGAATCCCTTAGAAACTAGCATTTTTACACCTCAATAGTTCCTTTGCTAACAGCTGGTTTGAAAGGAAAGCAAGGCAGGGAGTGAAAAACAAATTAAAATGCAGACATGGCAGTACATACCTGTAATTCCAACAGCTTGGGGAACTGAAGTAGGTTTGAGAATTCAAGGCCACCCATGGTCTGTGTTTACAGTAAGCGCATGAGTAACAACAGACTGGCAATGGCAAACCTTTTAGAGGTTCCAATTACACATACAGCCCACTCAGGCACTAATGCCACCAGTGGAACAGACTAAGCGAAAACTACATGCCTTGTACTATATGTAAGATGAACTCAAAATGGACCACTCAAACATAAATGTAAAACCTAAAAAAGTTCTGAAAGAAAACTTGAGGAAGTATTTGTGCCACAAGTTAGAAAACGTCTTCTTAGATAAGACACCGAAGAATCAATGAAACAATAAGCTAAAAAAGTGGACTTCATCAAGATTAATAACTCCTACACTTTGAAAGGCACTATTAAGAAAATGAGGACTGAAAAAACATTTAGAAATTATGTTTTAGTCAAATTAATCTATGCCAGCATGTATGAAGTGCTCAAGCCAATAGCCCAATGTTTAACGATGGAACACATCTTAACACTTTTATCAGAAGAGGTATCCATGACAAACATCGGGAGTTTAGACACAATTCCAAACCACAGAGACAGCCTATCGGCACGCCTAGATGACAGCAGCTGTGGGTGGGAGAAGCAGTTGGACCCGCAGACTGCTTGTGGGAACGTGAAAAGGTGCAGCTCTCTGGAAGGCAGCCAGCAGCTTCTTCTTAGTTTAACTGTTGAATGAGATGACCACAAAGACCCTGGATACTCAGTGATAAAACAGAGCCACCATCTCCTGTGGTGCCATACATGTGTCTCAGTGACATCACTACAGAGGAAGCCAACATCCAAGGCCACCTGGTGTATGACCTCAGTCAGCTGACAAAGGTGTGGGCAGAGACCAACCGTGGACAGGGACAGAAACAGAGCACTGACTCTCATGACCTGGAAAAGGGACTGATGTTGCAAGGAGGGTCCAAGGATCTGAGGGATTTGGGAGTGGGAGGGTGTGTGAGGAAACTCCTCCAAATATTAATAGTGGCAAGGGTGATGACAGTATATGCTTGTAAAAATTCAAAGATATTTAAAAAGGGTAACTTACAGCATGTAAATTATACTTTAATAAAAAACCCACAAAATGTACAAATATGTACTAAATTCATAGATGTTCACTACACAAAGTGTGTGGGGGTTAAATATGGCAACCACCATGGAATTGCAAACGACTCATGAATACCTGAACACATGCACGCAAGAAGGCAGTCTGTGCCCAGCCACTTCCTCCCCAACTCCGTGCTCCCGCGAACACCCAAGTGGCCTTGTCTATCCTGCAGCACCCAGCCACCGGAAAGGCTGCACGCACAGCCCAACACCCAGGGAGGTGGCGGCGGCGGGTGTCTCAGTCCAAGGGCTGGAGGGCGAGGCTCTAAGAGGGACTATAAACCTGCACGGAACTAGAAACCGTGGGCAAAGAGATCAAACCAGCAATTTATTTTAAAAAGTTTTATTCTGCAGATTTAGAAATATGAGATTTTTAATAACTGCAAAAGAAATTCAGTCACATCTAATGATTAACAGAATGTAGTGGTGTATTATCTAAACAGAATTCGTGCTGATGTGCCATAATAAATTGTCTATTAGTAAAAAAATACACTTTAGGGCACAGCATTGTATTTCAAATTACATTAGGGATACTTTGCAAGAATTTAATCAAACTAGAGAATTCTGAGTAACTGTATTTTTTAAATGCAGCACTTAAAAATGTAACAACTCTGTGCATTCTTTTCTTAAAAAAAATGACCTTGTGTGTCATAGAAATGCTGCTTTATTGCTGCAGAGGTCAAAGTTCAAGGCTCAAGAGGTACAGGAGAGAATACAAAGGTAGCCTTTAGAAAGTTGGTTTTGTTTATGTATAAAACGGTAAAGTTTATAAAAGTTAATTTACAAACCAAGAACAAAAATGGTGCGCACGCAACTATTTACAAGCAACCTTAAACATCGAAGTTTTCAAATGCATAGCCAAAAAGAACAGAAAACCACAACTGCCTCTTCTCAGAAATTTTAAAAAGGAATGAAAGGAAGAAAAGGAAAAGAAATCCATACATCACACTACTACTTTCTCCTGGGTGATTTCACATTTCTGAAACCACCACACCCACAATCTCAATCTTTTTTCATGATACAGTATCTGATGTACACACACACCATAGAAGTTTAGTGACAGAGCACAGCGAGAATAAGCTAAGAATTAAAAATACACAGATAAGGCATTCCTGCTGGTCAGTAGGTCTGTGGTGATACGGTTAATTCATAGGTCCAGAGAAGCCATGGAACCAGCCTCACATGCTCTGGTGTCCTTCCCTAGGAAAATGTGTCTTCATTTGACCTACACCCTCCCCGAAGTTGTAAGTTCCCCTCCTGTACACATCTGTTAAATCCACTATATTGGTTATATAATCCAGGTGCATTTAAAAAAAAAAAAAAAAAAAAAAAAGTGTGCATATTACCTCATGCAAAATAAAATAAAATAAAGTGTGGATGGTAGGCCAGGGACATTATAAAGTTTCAAACAGTATATTTTGGAAAGAACAGAACTCAAATGCATCCCCATTTACTGGCTGGTATTTTAACGGAAATCAGCATGTGAAGTTAAGCAGTCACCATAAAAAGTACAAAAATCATTACAAAGCAAAGTATCTTTGAACTTCTAGCCAACACCAATAGTTCTTCAGTCACAAACACGCGGCTTGTAGCATGTTTTCTGCCATGGTTCAGAGGCACGCTCGCTGATCTTCATCAGTGCCAACACAGGCTTAATACTAACACACTGTAGTAGCGATTCTAGAAGTGTAATACTTGACTGAGTGGTTCCATTTAGATTTAGTAAGTTCAATCCAGCTTCACATTATTTAATCAAGATCCTATATTTTAAAATTAAAAGTGGTCAATCAGCACAGAAACACAGTTTGCTCCAACAAGGTAATTTGGATCTCCAGGAAGACACTTGTTTTGCCAGGTTTTAGGATCACCTAGAAGAAAAAAAGAAGCTAATGTCATTTCCAGTTAGCTAAACTACTACCCTCGGTGCCTCGCAATTATAGGTAAAATATAAATACATCTATTCAGATAATAACTTTCTTCTACTTCTTCAACATATTAAGCCATTTCAAATGTATTATTACCAGGTTCTCTGGGCTTTTTCAAAAATTGTGTAAGATTTAGGGCAATCACATGTCTTTGACAGTCCTAGTCTACCCCTGGTTCTGTAATTATGAAGAACATCTTTCACATTCAAAAGTTCATATAATAATTATATGATCACCTTACGAGCTCAATGTGAGAGCAAATATGCCATATTCAACTAATGAGACCTCAAAAGTCCTGCAGAATCTAGTAACTGAAGACCCTCCTTTTCCTTACCAAATTAGTCCAACCCAACCCAAAACTGAACAGCAGAGCAGCTGCCCTGACTCTGGAGCAACAAAAATCACTCACAGTGCTCCTTGCACTCAAAGACTGTATAGGGCTAAGGCAGATCTTAGGCGTTTGAGTTTTTAACAAAACTGGTGTTTCAAGATTTGTAGCTAGCATTAAGAACCCTTTGCAGTGAGTTCTGAATGTGAAAAAAAATTGGGACAACTGTTAAGTGTGTGCAGCATCCAAGTAAATTGAGAATCAAAACTAGATTTTTTGCTTCCTAATAGCAACAGCTCTCAACAGGACTGATTCTGTGCCCACAGGACAATGTCTGGAGACAGTTTTGCTTGTCACAATTGGCTTCTAGGGCTGGTGGCCAAGAAGTGCCTAAATACCCCACAATGGACAGTACAATCTCTACAGCAAAGGGTTAAGTGGCCAAAATGTCAACAACGCCAGTTATGCCAGTTATGTGCATATCACTCAAGCATATCAGCAGTTAACAATACGTTTTGATAGGATCCATGGTTTTTAAAAAGTCATTTATTTTCACAGATACACAGGCTCGCATACTGCTACAGAGAAGAGTGTTCAATCAGTGAGATAGTACTGACAACTCTGAATGTAAAAACCATCACATTTGAAGTTCTGTTTTCTCCCAGATACTAGCTTTTGTTACAATTAAGTCAGCAGTTGACTCTACATTGATAATATGAACAAACTTTTTTTTTTTTTTTGTCTTTTTTTTTGAGACAGGATCTCACTATGCCGTTCAGGCTGGCCTTAAGCTCACTTTGTAGCTCAGCCTGGTCTCGAACTCACAACAATCCTCCTACCTCAGCCTCCCGAGTGCTGGGATTACAGGCATGCGCCACCACGCCCAGCTTGAACAAACTTTTATAGTAGCAATCCACCTAAAGTTATGCAGGATTACATAAAGGTACTTATTTTCTGGGTATGTTTAAATTTATAGAAAAAGTATGTTGCTTCAGTACAACTCTTCTATCACAAAAACACTAGAAATAACAAATGTGGGAATCAAATATAACTCCTGTAAGTATCTGAAAGATCACTCATAAAGCAAGTAACTACAGCAGGCAGTTATTTTTCTAGAAAATGGGGTATATGTACACCCCTCAACACAAACACAAATGTTTTTCTTTCGGGTAACATATATGTCCACTGTAATTTTTATCCCATAGCCTTTATAACCACACAAACTGAAACTGAGTAATGTTCTTGTCAAAACTTAATGTTTAAACTCTTATTGTTTTGTATCACATTCCTTTAAAGTAATCTATACCTATAGTAAATAGGTTCCAATCTGTAGCTGACTTAAAGCACTCAAGAAGTGAGAAATATGAAAATGTAATGGAAGCTTTGAAATTACGAGTTCAAGAAAAAAATACCATTTAAAAAAAAAAATACACAGCAGAGGATTGTTAAGCATTTCACATTGAAAAATCACGGCCAAGTATGCTCACAGTGGAAAAATCTCTTGAGTTTCTCCAGTATACATGCTCTACACTTGAATGAAGAAGAGAAACCAAGATTGAAATATTACATAAAAGAACAAAATCATTTCAATAGTAAGATAAAAACACATTTATGTATAGGGCAATAACAAATTTGTGACATGAAAATTTTGACAGATAAAACAATATTTATCCATTTTTGGCCAAATCGTTCTCTTTTAAAAGACAGAAACTTCACTACCTTTCCACTTTCATTTATGATATATATATATATATATATATATATATATATATATATCCTGAAGAAATTTGAAAACACCAGTGATGCCTACAAGGCCATAAGAACAAAGGTATAAGATCTACTAAAACAGCATAGGGAGCACCATCAGGCAAGGCATTAATCAATGACAGTACCCAGAGCCCCAGAGGACAGAGTGAAGACAGCGTACCCGACGAGGAGTCGGATGATTTTAGAGCAAAAGACCAACCGTCAGGAGTCATGGACGCACAGTGTGGCAGGCGCAGCTCCACAGGCTTCAGGAACTTGAGGCCGTGCGGCCCACACATCACCAGGGGGCTCAGCAGAGTCTCACCTGGAGTCAGAGAGGGGAATGAACGGGCCTGCGGCGGCTGCCCTCCTCCCGCACACAGACCTCCCCTCGCCCTGTCTCCCTGGGTGGCTGCCAGCTCTCTATTGCAGTACTAAGCACAATGGAAACCACAAACATCGCTTGTATTTTCTGGCAGCCATGCCGGAAAATAAAAAGAAACAGTTGCCATCAATTTTCATATTTCATCTATCATAAACACTATTTCAACATGTAAATGCAACACTAAACTTACAAAAATCAGTACTTTACATTTTGAGCACCTTTCAATTCATAATAACCACACAGTAGCTACTGCATTCAATCACACCAGAACTATAGCATAAAATATTCAAATACACTTTTTACAAATGTTACTTGTATTTTTCATGTAAAAATGCCTGCTACAGCCTCAGGTGAAGGGGCTTAAACAGGACTAACAAAGTTAGTCCTACTAGATTTTAAGATAAGATATCCTAAAAATAGAGAATTGGGAGTGTTAGTAGTCTAGCAAAACAAAAGAATGAGATAAAGTTATATTAATATAATGAGTTGTGAATGGCTCAAGTCAACAAATTCTGTGGATAACCCACTTCTATTGTGGACTGCTGATCTGTATTAGATTATTTTATTTTAAAAAAATATATATATACACACATATATATACATATGTGTGTATATATATATATATGCATATATATATATATATATATATAAAATTAGCCATCCATGTTGTGAAAATCTGTAACATGTGTATCATATGTTACCCTGTTTATGTCATTTGTTCTCTTTGTTTTTGTTTCTATTTTTCACTCAAGTTAAAATACAAATAAATAAATTAAAATTAAATGAGATAAAGTAATGCATTTATGGAAGCAAAGCACTACTAAACAGTGCCCCCCAAAAAAGTCCTATACCATCCTGATAAATCCAGGAAGACTGAAAATAAGAGCATTCTTAGTTCCTCTGGAAGTTTAGAAACATACTATGGTGCCTGTTCTCTAGACTATTTCATTTACTCTGCAGAGTTTATTATTATTAGTTTATAGGATGCTGAGACAGTTCCTGCCGCATGAAGCTAACCCTTCTGTAGTCACGTGACAGGTAGGATAAAGCCTTGAGGGGCGAGGATAAAGCCTTGAGGGGCGAGTCCCCTAACCCATGTTAAAAAAAATGCAGAGGCTGACTGACTTAAAGCCAAATCTGGTTACATGAGCCAAGACTGCCTGGTAGTCATGTGGGGGGATGCCCAATGACCTGGTACCTGTTACTTGCTGTCACTCTTGATTTCACACTGAAAAGCAAAGCATGTTATGCAGAAGGTCTCACTGTGTAGCAAATACATGTCTCAAGAGTTCTTACAGGAGACCCTTCCCAATGGAATAATGATAATTTCAATCATACAGAGAGCCAGCCCACTGCACCATGTGTCAGAAGTTTGCCACCAGTGGCTTACAGAAAAGCAGCTACTTCTTCGCTGGCTACATTAAACTCTGAAGTGTATGAAGGATAAAGTTTAATTTACTAAAGTTGAGCAAAAAAATAAACACATTTACCTTTCTCTTTATCCAAAGGTGGGAGGATACTGTTGTCTCGACAGACTTTGAAATAGATTTCCTGCTCAATTCCTTCGGGAATGGCTCCTTGGGGGATAATTATACTAACACCAGTTTCTATAGAACTCAGTACCCCACCATTGCTATTAAATATGCCCCGGGCCGTGGCCACCACAGTGTGACCGTCCTCATCTTCATCTTCTTCCACAGCTGAAGGGCTGAGAGTTCACAAATAGCTGATGAGTAAATTCGTAATATACAGCTTCTTTTATTGCTATCATAGTAAGCAGACTCATTTATTTCTCCATACAATCAAGTTACTTTAACTTATAATGCAAGATTTTATCACAGGTATTACTGAGGGCATATTGCTCTTGGAGAAATCAACTACATTACTGAAAACAACTAGGAAATGTATCATTACTGCTGATTTTGTAATTGAATGTATAAAACCTGGTACCTTGCTCATGCTCTACTATAGGCTTTAAGAAGCATGTTTAAAATTCATGAACCTGACACTTTAAAACTCATGTTCATAATTTCATTGGTGGGATATTCTTTTTAATGATCCATAAATCAATGGTGCATCTTACAACTAAAGGCATCAGTTTCAACCCAAGACTTAAAGGTGAACAAAAAAATGGTCCAACATCATAAAAATATATGAAGAGGAAGGAGCTGGAACTTCTGGAACTTCATTCTAACATGCCTGTGTGTCACAGTTTCCTATGACATGGCCCCAAGGAGGAGGCCCCTCTCTTGAGGCAGCACCCACACCCTCACCTCACAGCAGCAGCCCTGACAGACTGACAGAACCACTCTTTCTCTTGGGAAGCAGACTAGAGGTGGCCCTCCTGGCCATAGGTTCTGCCTGCCAGTGCTTCCATGTCACAGCTGGCTTGAAATGTAACTGTATTTAGGAGACTGTGGGGCCAAGTGTCCAGACGAGGCTGGGTAAGCATTAAACAGTAAGAAAAAAGGATCTCATCAAGTGGGCTCACTTCATCTCATTTACTGAACTACCTTACTGCTGTTTTTTACTGTTATTATGGGGGGGGGGGGCGGCGCACAGGACCTGGAATTGAACTGAGGCCCTTGCATTTGCCAGGGAAGCACTTATTCTACTGAGTCATCTCCCCAGCCTCTACTACTGTTTCTTAAAAGCCCCTTTGAAGCCATTACATTTCTATTTCTTTTCAGCATCGCTGCTGGAAAAACAGTGTATGAGGAGGAGAGACACACTTCTATTTCTGAGCTATTCACATCCTAAGAGGCCAGACAATCAGCAGCTGGACCAAGTGCATCTCATCCTAGCTGTGCTGTGGAATCCACTCTACAGCTGATCCTTGGGGAATCCACTCCATTACCTAGGTTATCGGTAATTCAGGGACAATGCTAATATTCACAGATCCTTGCCTTATTATTAGCTCACTAATTTTAATATCCTGTACCTCCTGCAGATTTTTCTACAACCAAGTATATCTAACCCATAGTCCTCGAGGCACATGCTTCCCTGACAGCTAAGCAATGCTGCCTCACAGTTTGCAAACTTTTAACATCATAACTTTTAGCAGTATTTGTCCTAACTCAGTTGGGCAGTGCTCTAGCATAAGCTGAACTGGCGACCACAGAACCCTGGAGGACAGGGTGTAGTGCAGCATCAACCACGCACACTGAACTGCGTAGAAAACTCCATGCATCAGTCATCACACATGCTCGTGCAGCCTGGCAAGCAAATGCAGCAACTACTGGCACAGTACTCCAACCCAGCTACTCACGTGTGCCTGTGAAGGCACAGGCACACAATCACTGGCATTAAGTCATATCAGTTTTCTCACCTAGCCACTAAATTTAGGTTATTTTATTACATAACAAATTAAAATATGAAAAGCAAAGTTGTACGTTAACTATAAAATAAATTTTATATATGACCAAAACAATTTCTTTTTACTCAGTGTGGCCCAGAAAAGCCAAGAAAGTTGGATACTTGTGCTGCACACAACATCATCTGCTGCAATTACTTTTTTACAGGCACAGTGAAAAAGTCCTCAGTCACATAAACTCACATCATCCCAACACAGTAATAATGAAGCATCTTACCTTACAGGAACAGCTTTAGGCACTGTGCTGACACTATTTACTTGATACTTAGGTTTATCTGCATGGATGGAAAAAGTTTCAACTCCACTGTCAAACTCAGGGGGTTGTGCTGAGCTGTGTGCTTTCATAAGAGTTTTTGGAGAAGTGGGGGTTTTTGAGGACAAGTCAGGCTTATTATGTACAGTTTCACTTGGCAGAAGATTGTGATTGAATTTTGGACTTTCAAACTTGCGTTCAAATGGTCGAGCGGAACTTGTATACGGTTTTGGTGTGAACCGGTTGTATACTGGAGCAATGGCTTTCTGAGTCTGTTCAGCTCCTACTGGGGCTTTATCTGGGAAGCTTTTCTGGGGATAGAAAGTAGTCTGAGCAGTGTCTTCTCGGTTTGGTGGTCTGAAAGTTGCTGGCTTACTCTGAGATGAAGGTGGGTCTGGTTTTGACACCAAAGAATTCTGAAAATCCAACGAGACTGAATTACCTGAAACACAAACAGAAGCATTTTTAAAACTTAACTTGTCCTAGTCTGGTGGCAAGGACCCCTGGGGTGGCTCTTGAACCTGGAGGGCTGTGTATGATGCTGAGGGACGTAGGTGGTATGAGCGACCCTGCTGCCTCAGATTCAGGTCAGACTGGAGGGGGCCCAGCCAGAGACGGGTGTCTAAGTAACTCTTCTCCAATACCTGTCCCAAATTAGAAGCAAAAGGACAGATTTGGCCATATTAAAAACTTCAGTGTGGATTTAAAACAATTCAGTACTAAAAACTCACCATAATAAATTTGTAAAAAGCTGCATAATGAGAAAATGGACTTACAAAATGTCTCACTGATAAAGGATTAGTGCCTTAACCCTATGAAGAGCACCTAATATCCAACAATTCACAACCAAATTTTAAAAAATGAGCAAAAACAGGAGTAAAAACTAGAGCGTTTAGTTACCATACAACCCATACCTCATTATTAATCAGGAAATACAAACAATACAAAAACAGTATTATCATACCAACAAAAATAGCAAAACTGGGGCCAGGGGAGATGATTCAGCAGAACAAGCGCTTCCCTGGCAAGCGTAAGGGCCTGAGTTCAATCCCCAGTTCTGCCAAAAAAAAAAAAAAAAAAAGCTTAACTAAGATGCCAAGTCTTAGAAAAGACATGGAATAATAGAAATATCACACATTGCTGAGGCAGTGGAGAACAGCAATGTGAATTCTATAAAATTAAGGGAAAAATAAAACCATTCTTTACAAACTGAAAAAAACAAAAGCAGAAACACATTCTACATTTCTTTTATTAACTAGCAAAACCTTGATAACAAATCAGATAAAAGACTATTACAAGAAAATTACTAAATTCTTCATGAGAGCAACATAATTTATCACATTAAGGGAAATAAAAGACAATCATGACCTTAACCCATGAAAAACAATCTGTCACAATGGTCTCAGCAAAGTATAAATGGCAAGAACTTCACAAACATGATAACAGCATCTACAACACCTATCATAAAGGTCAAACATTCAATCCTTTCTCCATAATATGGAGAAGCATCAAAAGATGTTTATCACTTCTATTCAGCATTTCACTGGACATCCTCGCAGGTACAATAAAGCAAGAAAAAATAAAAGCAGGCCTAACCATGGAAAAATAAGCATTAAAACTGTCATCTGTGTGTGTGATAGTGTACAGAGAAAGCCTTAATGAAAGTAATATAAATCTAGAATAACAACTTGTATAGTCGAAGACATAGCCAGGAATCGAACTCCTATGTCAATCATACATAAGATCTGTCCACAGGAGAATGGATGAACTGCGTTATACTCTTCAGGTAATATATTGCATGGTTACTCAAGCTAACAAAAGTGGATACTGGGGTCAGGGAAATAGCTCAGTGGAATAAGCAATTGCCTGGCAAGCACATGGTCCCGAGTTCAATCTCTGGTACTGAAGAAAAAAAAAAAAAGGATAAAAAAATAAAAGTGGTATCTACTTCGTTGGAATTTCTTCATGTCAGGTGCTATGCAATACAGTGAATGTTACAACTTCATGGCCTTCCTAGGTCCACGTGTGAAAATGGAGTATAATGTTTACAATCCACTAAGTACTTAAATTTAGATATAATTTGGCAACTAAGTTGTACTAAAAATGATTAAACTCACTTAGTTAAAAAGTTTGTCCAGTATGCTGGTCACAGTCATGAAAACAGGAGATACACTTTCAACAAAATTACTAGTTTTCACTAGTAGCCTAAAGATTCCAAGTATGTAGCACTTACACAGAAACTAACTAAAGCTTCAGCATTTCATGAACTGAAACCTACAACAGGACTGTAACACGTAACACGGAGACTCCACTGACCTCTGGACTGCCTACCTTCCCCATGCACTCCTTTGGTGTGCACGTGGACAGAAGAGCTGGTGACAGGCTGTGCTGCCTGCGTGTACTGTGAGGGCAACGGAGGAGGAGGAGGAGTGGCCTGGGCTGGGTCGTAGCGTTTTTCACCAAATGATCTGTCACCAGCATCAACTTCAGGTTTTCCCCTATTTAAAATATGGAAAACATACCAACACTTATAAATAAACTCATTTACAAAACAAATTCTCATTCCTTCAAGAATCCCTACATTTAAAACAAAATCCAGACATTTCACCGTTTATTGTGACTATGGGTAGCTACCAAAACCGTACAAACAAATTCAACCATTCATCAGCACAAATAATGTCAAGACAGCACAGATACTTTAAGAGTATTAGTAAAACACACAGAAGATAGCAACCAAAAGGCAGATTAAATTTTAGGTATGCTTTAAAATTATAGTATTTACAAAAACAGTAATGGTTGGTAGGTTTGAGGAAGTCTTATAAATACTGTGCTCTGCAAAACTTATTTGGCACAAGTCTTTCTCATACCCACTTCTGATTTTGTGTCTAAGGTACAACAAGCCTTGGTGCCTGGTAGCCTTAGCATAAGCATTTAAAAACTGACATCATAAACCAGAGGCCGGGGAACTTTGTCAGCAAAGAGCCAGATTAAATACATGTTTTTGGCTTTTTAGGCCATATAATCTCTGCATAACTATTCAATTTTAACCTTTAAAAAGCCACAGACAGTAAGTCAATGAAAGGGCACAGGTATGTTAAGCGTGACATTAAAAAACTGGGTATCTTTTACTTTAAAATCTGCCCTTGATTTACCAGATCTTTTTTTGTTGTTTTGTTTAGTGACTGCTAGAGTAGCAGATATTCTTTGTTTTGCACCAGGCTTATTTAAGTCAAATTATGCCATGAATCCTTATTTGTTCAAACTGCCCATTGTTAATATTTAACACACAAAACTCAAACAAAAGAAATCTTCTAAATAAACCTGCAATTGCAACATCGTCTAAACCTTACTGCAGAGTGCCAAAGCTCCACTGGCTTTATGTGCACAGTCAGTAACATAACATATGTACTTGGAATGTACTTTTATTTTCATAGAACACTTTGGTTTAAGTCTAGTCTTATGATTAGTTTTTTTAAAAAATCTTTTATTCATTTATTTAGTACAGGATCTCACTACACAGCCTGGACTGATAATGATCCTCCTATCTCAAACTCCCCAGACTGGGTGGGATTATAGGTGTGTGCCACCATGACTGGTTTCAGTTGCTGGTGGAGTTGGCATGGCATGCGGGACCAGGGATCAAACCCCAGTCCTTGTACTTGCCAGGCAGGGACTTAAGACTGCCGAGCTATCTCCCTGGCCCTATGATTAGCTTTAAAACTATGCTGTTACTTGCTTGCATTCATATACACTAAGCATTTGAGGATGACGTTAAAATCCCTAAGTGCACATAATGCCAATGACACAGTGAGGGACACCTCATGTAACAGCCTCACATTAATGCCAATCTTACCACTTGATGTTCCTTTTCAAGTAGTCATAGCTAGTGTAAGAGCCAAGAAATCTAGGTGATGGCAAAGCAAGTGCAATAGAAAAATGAAAGAAAATGGTCAATCTAACTAAGAAAATCTACAGCAAATGGAACTCAAATGTCATTTTAAAACATAAACCAACATCCACCATGTTAGCATAATTTGCTTCATTAAAAAAAACAACAAAGAAATACCGCTAATTCTGTTAGCCAAGGAGATTACCAATATATAAAAACGCAGCTCCTCAGTTACACCCTCCTCACCTGCCCACCCTCTGCATTGTTTACTTGTGGCTAATGAAGAGCAACATGTTTGGGCTTTACTCTTCAACATTTGTCCTTCTCTGCTGCAGCTACTAATGTGAAAGAAACAAAGCAGGCGAAAGGCTCTGCTCAGAGAAATAGCACCTGCCCAGTATGCGCCAGGCCTCAAGCTTGATCCCCAGCATCAAAAATTCAAAAACAGAACAAAGGAACCAATCAAGGAGCAGTAACTAGGGACAATGAGTAGGGTATTTTTCCCTTTTGAGACAGGGTCTTAATCTGTAAAGTTCAAACTGGCCTCAAACTCATGGTGATCCTCCTGCCTTAGCCTCTTGGCTGCTGCGATTACAGGGATGCACCACCATACCCACAAGAACAGGTTCTGAGTAACAGTGAAATGTTTCAATAAAAGAAAAAAGCTCAGTAAAAGATATTCTCAAAAACAGAAAAGGTGATTTAACAAGACAGCTACTGATCCCCTTAGGGTGATGAAGAATCAGCAAATGGAAACCTATATATCTTTGAACTACATCTGCGATTAATATACGTTCCTTCCTAGCAACTCCTCATCCAGGTGCAGCTAAGGCCCGCAGTGGGCAGAGCTTTACCTGGCAAGCTGCCATGCTTGACTCTCACAGCCCACAAAACCACCTGCCATTTATCTATTTTTTTTTGAGACTGATCTCTGCTGTGCAGTCCAGGCTGGACCTGAACTCATGGAAACCTTCCTGCCTCAGCTCCTGAGTGCTGGGATTATAGGTGTGTACCACTACACAGAGTCACAGTCCTATCATCAGTCTCTTAAACTTAGTTTAAAAAGCAAAAGTGATGCTGTTTCTTTCAAAGGCAACATATTATGAAAACTACAATCAATAACACTGGCTCCTCCCAAAGCCGTGCTCACCACTAGGAGGGTGCTGCTATCTACATGTAACCTGTGCTGAGTTCCACTCACTCAGCAAGTTGGAGCCCCTACTGTACCCTAAGCAGTGCTCTAGACCCTGGCAAACAGTCATCTACCCTAAACTATTAGGTCTCCTTTCCACAAAGGCAAAGTAACACAAAATCAAAACACTTTTGATTTGATTTCTTTATATCTCATTGTATTCCTTTAAAGTTGTATACTACTTATCAAGTATATGAAAGGATAAAAGAAAGGATAAAGTACCTCATTAACCTACACTGTGGGCTTTTTAATACATTTAATATGTACATAATAGTGTACATAAAAAACGGTTACCACAGGAAATGCCCATCTAGCTTACCAAAGGAGCTCCAGTGAATCCTAACTTCCCAACCTAGATGTTAAGGGTGTCTCTCCATCCTTGCAATAAGGCAGTACAAGACGGAAGACATCAGCTATACCTAGCAGCATCTCTACTGTAGCACTCAGTCTGCATTTGTATGTTTCAAACTGCATCTTTCTGCAGATAGAGCATTCAAATAACACTGAAAAAATGCTTTAAGTCTTTACTTCAAATGGTATTCTCACACACAAAAAGGAGGTACTTAAAATCAAGTTCCTAATATTAAAAACAACAAATGAAGGGTTCAGAAAAACCAAGCATCTAATTAAATGAAAATCTATATGTTTTTAATCCTAAACACAAAACTGGAGTGTGATGCCTTCTGGTGTGTCAACTTGGCTACGATGAACCAGATCCCAGATCTCTGAACGCTCACTGAGGTGCTGCCATGAGGGGGTTTCTCTGATACACTGCCTCTCATCTGCTGCTGTTAGGCAGGCTGGAAGTGTGACAATGTGGGTGAGCCTCACCTCAGCAGGCAAAGACCCACACCCTTTCCAAAGCACAGAGAAATCTCCCATAGTGCTGCCCACGTTTCACTTGCTCAGAGGCTCTTGTTGTCCAAGTGAACTCCCTGCAACAAACTCACTGCTACTTTTGGTCATCTGGGTTTTGCCTTGTGGAAGTATGCACTTGCTGGTGACTACATGAGTTTACACCCAACTCTTAGGACTAAACCCTATCGATAGCCAGGGCTTAATCAGAGAAAAGAAGCAACTGAAGACACAACACAAAAGTCAAGAGAATGGAGTGGTGCAGACAGGGAAAACAAAACCAAGAGTCAAAAACTGATTATAGCCCCAGTTCTGCTCTGCCATTGTACTTGATCTTCTTTTTCTTATGAATAACAGTGGACCAAAAATCTCTGGAGCCCCTTCAAGTTACACTGATAAACAACAAGGTTCTAGCTTTAGAAACCGCCACCGTTACTTTTGTGTTTAAGACAAAACAGACAACAAAGAAAAGAGTAATAATTGATGTGTGTACAGAAGTCAGGATGCTTTTATAATTCACCTTAAAATCAAGATCTTGGTTTACTCTCCCTAACACTTCTAAAAACCTTTACAATTTAAGAACAAAAATCAAATATACTCCCAGCACTAAAAAATATGGAGCCACTAGAACCTAAAGAAATCATGGGCTATACCTGTGTCCCTTAGAAATGCATTGAACTTCATGTGATTGAATCCATCTTATACAACTGAACCTTTACATTTCACCTCATTTTTAAAAAGCAGGCCTTAGATGAAATAACTTACTTTGCAGAATAACTAGAAAAATTTGGTTGACTCTGAGAATGAACTGGTTTGGCAGGCTCTGAGAGGTGCCCAGCAGGAATGTGTGCAGGAGGCTTGTTCTCAAGACTTCTTCTATCAAAGTACGAGAGCTGTTTTCGGTAATACTCTTCATCTTCCTCTGGATCGTAATGATTTGAACGAACGATATCTTCAGGTGGCTTTGGCTGAGGCTTTTGAGGTTCAGGGATTCTAACAGGCAATGAGTGACAAATGGAATAATTCTCACATGTCAGCTTTACAAAGAAAACAAAATGAAAGTCTTATCTTAGCCTTTGCATAGACTGCTATAATTATTAGGATCTAACTGAGCAGTTAAACAGTCAAAGTGAGCATTTCAAGTCGCACAGCCTCATGGGAGTATACTCAAAGGCAGCCTCCTCCAGCTCATGAGTCCTGTACAATCCAGTAAGTAACGATTCCCTGTTCAGAGTCTTATGGCAGGATGGAAGTAGGCAATCAGGGAAAAGGAGAGCAGTACAACCAAGACAGTAAGTAGTAAATGGTTCAAGGTATGCATGTCAGTGTCAGTAACAATAATGGATAGACATTAAGAACTTTAAAAAGAATTTTTAGAACTTTGGTTCAGTCTCATATGAACAAACAACCTTCTTTTTTCAAAATTCTAGTACATACAGAAAGCACAGAGGGACCAAAGTAAGTTACTAAACAAATTAATATACTGGATAGCAGTTCCTGCCTACTGCAACTGACAATGTACATTTAATAAATAAAGCATATTTCATGTGTAAGCTATAATCAACACAGTCCTGTCACTCAGCAGGATGCAACCACAGTTAAGAGCAGAGAGAGCAGTGGTGAACCAGGTCTCTCCCTAGCTCCAACACCTCCGATACACTGCCCAGGCCCTTAGCTGGTGGTTTTTATTTGACAAGAAAAATATCCTGTCTTCCTTTGCACACTTCTTCAAGTACAGTATACTGATATAATTACTACCACAAAGGCAAGAACATTACATGTATTCACTACATAGTTACTTTTAAGTCCTTTAAAGCAATCTAAACATATTTCTCACTCTAAAAATCTTGAGTTCACATGTCTGCAAGCACTTGTAAAATAAATAAAAACCTTAATGAAAATAATAGGGCTTCCAAGTTTTTATTTTAATCATTTGCTAGGAATATCTCTTTTCAAAAGATTTGTTTACTGTAGGTATAAGAATTATTTGTTACAGAAACTCTACTAAACCTGTTTATTCTTCCTAGGACTACTGTTTTGATTAAGGCAGCTGGTGGTTTTTATTTGACAAGAAAAATATCCTGTCTTCCTTTGCACACTTCTTCTCTACTAGCACAGTGCAGTCTTCTCACCAAGTTAGTTCATGTCAACTCTGCACCACAAAGGCCACAAGCAAACTTACCTGTACAGAGTTTTGTCATGTTCACTGAATTGACTCTGAGGAGTGGGTTTAGGACCAGTGGTGGCAGCACCTGGAGGCTTTGATACTACTTCTGGAGGCTGCAAAAAACAGACAGACACCCAAGGAATAGAAGATTACGAGTGGCTTCACTTTGGGGAGAGGGAGAGCTGAAATGTCCTCTGAACGGCTCTTCACCTACTGTGCCCACTGATCCAGGACTGTAAAGACACTGGCGCATTTACCTTGAAGCTGGCAGTGTCGTTCACATCCTTCTTGTTCTCCAATGAGGCAGACCTTCTGTTCTCAAACATTTTAACTCTGGTCAGCACAGACTGCGGCTTCATTGCTGGATCCTCTTCTTCTTCAGCTGGAGCAGGGGGAGGAGGCAATGGTTTGGTAGCTGGAGGCAGAACCTCTGGCTTGTGTTGAGAGGAAGGTATCAGAGGAGGGACAACTGCAGCACCATGGAGAGCCTCATAATGGCCTCCTTTGGAAGGGAATCCTTGTGATGGTACTTGCTCGTAATTTCGTGGGTACTGGTCAAAGTACTGCTTGGGTTCAGATGACTTGGGACCTCCTGAAGGAAAAGGCTGTGCTTCTGGTCTGTATCTGCTATGCACATCATACCCAGAAGTTACCTGCTCTTCATGTCGCAGGGTAGAGGTTCTAGGTGGTTGTTCATAGCGGGTTCTATTATCATAAGACAGAGAAGCTGGCTCTTCAAAACGTGGAAAGTACCCTCGCTCTGCGGACTCCTCAGGATGGGGTCTGGAGTCCAAGTCTCGAGAGTGCTGACTATCAAAGGATGGCCGAGGCTGGTAGGACTGTTTGTCATCATAATATGACCACTGTTCTTCATATGGAGGGATTCGATCTTCATATCGTAGGCGATGGTCATAGTTTCGAGAAAACTGGTCTGTATAGGTTGAGGAGTCATATCTGTATGTGGGCTGCTCGAGGTCTCTGCTGGGTTGTTTCTCTACATATGGAAGCTGGGGTTCATAGGGCAGACTTGGCTCTCTGTCTGGCCTCTGCCCTGGATGACCAACAGCTGGTTGTTTTAAAACATGATTTTGTCTCATTTCCTCAGGGTATGGATCCTTTCTGTATACCTGTTTAAAAAGATCCATGTGTAAGGACACAAAACTCATCTTTAATTCTAGTCTATTTTACTAGACTATGAGTAATATTAAATTATGATTTTTAATATATGAAAACAGTTATGTTCTACCATTTATTACCAGGTCAGACAAGATTAGTGAAAAAAGCCACTTTAAATGAAAGCTCAAAATTTATAGTGCAATTAGAGGCTTTTATGTTTTAGCATGTACTAAATGAAAAGTGAGTTAAAGATTATTAAGTTTAGTAGAAAATTAATACTCTGTATTATTGATTCCACTTGATTTTGATACTGAAAATTAAAATCATAAAGAAAAATTTTGGACACCAGAATTTATAGAAGCATAGAAATATTTATGATGGATCTCAACTATCTATTAAGGAATTCTAGGAAAAATAAAAACCAAAAATAAAAATATTAAGCACAAATCTTAATTAAAAAAGCCTGTTCTCAAACAGACAGTATACTGGAAGCCATGCAAACTACAAAACTGAAATGATTTGTACTGATTTAGCACTAAAGTGTTTAAGCCCACAGTAAAAAAGCAAAAGGAAAACTTAAAGGGCAAAGCAAAAATGATCATGTGCTAGACTGATGAAGAGCAACGAATTAGTGCAACACTGCAGCACAGATACCTTTGCTGGATCTACATGCGACGGCAATGATGGCTCCTGGTCTCTTAGCATTATGTGAGCTGCCTCAGCATTTGGTGCTCGAAAAGAATCAGCTTGTGGTGAGTGAGAGGCGGAAGGAGCTGGGGTGGGCTCCTCCAGTCTGACATTAGTTAAATTTACAGTATGATTAACTGCAGAGGTTGATGATGCTGGGTTTGTTTCAGGCGAAAGGTAAGGGACTGGAGATGATGCTTCTGCTTTCTGTGAAGTGTTTAAAATATTTTAAATATAGTGTTTCTATTTACTACTACTGTCCTACTTTAATCTATAGTGACTGGCTGACAAACATTTTTAAGTGTGCTGAGTTAACAATGTTACACTATGACCTCATGTAAACTTCTTTGGGATAAATTCAGTATATTGTTATGTACGATGAACATACAAAATTTAAAGTCTTTGATACTCTCAAACTGAAATTAAAGATTACGCTTTTATGTGAAGAAAGGACAAAATATAATGCAATCACCACATACTAAAACTTAATAATGCACCTCTAACTGCAAAACGTTGAATGCTTGCTGCTTACCTGTTGAGAGGCTGTCTTAAATCCAGGGGAGTCTATTCTATGAATAGGTTGTGGCTGAGCTTGTGGTGAGTAAGGAGGATATGTTTGGTTGTCATGATGCATCCCAGTGGAGTCCTCTCTTACAGGCTCAGAGGACCGTGTAATGGCAGACTCCGGTGGAGTCCCAACCTCATCATTAAGAGTTTCATCTAGTTCTTGATCAGTGTAGGCCCCGCCTTCTGTATCTGTGTCTTCATAGTCAGAAGTGTGTCTACTGTCCGTGCTATACATTGAGTATTCACTACCTGGGGCTGACAGGTAGGACAGACGATCATCATGCAAATCAAGGTCATCACTTGTAGCACCATCCGCCTGGGTCAAATAAAAGTAAATTAAAAAATTTATTCAGTAGTTCTTTAAGAGATGGCCTTTATTTTACGAGAGAGACTGAAAGGATATTTTTCTTCAGATACATAGTATCTATTTCTTGAAAATTCTGGGGAGGAAATGTCAAGAAGACTGCACAAGCATACATGCAGACACACACCATCCTGTGAGATCGGAAGGGCTTGGAGATGGCAGCCATGGCAAGCTGGACTGCAAGGCCCAGCCCCAGAAGACAATGAAGGAATCTGGCACCATTCAGGTTTATAAAATCTGGTTGATAGCTTTTCAGCCCAAAGCAAGGTGAAGAAGGAGAACACCACTAAACCAAGCTCACATGAACAAGGACACACAGCACACACAAGAATCACTATGAAAACAACCCCATGGTTCAAGTTCAATAAGCAGTAATTAATTTATACTTAGAAAACAACTTTTAAAAGAAGTTGTACTTGGTGCCTAAAGTTTTTATGAAGCACAATAGAAAATGACCACTTCAATGGTAGTTTGTCCCACTCAACTAAGAAATGTTTACTATTTTTCATAGAAGCAGTATCCAATGGATGAAAAAGGAGAAATACAGTTATGCTTCTCTTGTACAAGCAATTGAGGGCCAAGTTCAGTCTCTAATTGTCTACACTGAGTGCCTCCTGAGCAGATTAGAACTGAAATATGAGGGAATGGAAGCTTTGGAACTGCACTCAACAAGCACTCATAGGACACTAATTTGACACTAGCATCCTCCAGATTAAACAGAACAGTCCTTGAGGGTCTCCCATGGACATTTTGCCTCCTTAGGCATGAGAGGTGAAGGATCAGGAATCCCCAAATCAGAAAATCTTTCCTCCATTTCCACATGGTCTGTATGACCTAACGTAAGACTCTGGTTCTCCAGGAAGATGAACTGCTATTAACTAGCAGGGTGGTGTGAATATGCAGGGCTGCAGTGCCAGGAACACAGTCTTGGGAACTGAGCTGGCTGAGCAGAGCTTTCCAAGGAATTTTGCACTTGGCTTGGTAAGACCCTGACTCTGAATGCTGCCTTCCTGAAAGGAAAAACTAGGGTGTGCCATGCCTCTCCACAGGTTTTTAGTCTTGTTTTCTTTCATTTTTTCTATTATCATCAGAGCACCTGCCAGGCTAAAAAGAGAAAAGCCCAGGCTTTGCCCACTTAGAGCAAAATGTCTCTGACTGAATGTTGTAATGGTTGCTGCAGAAGAGAATCTTACTATTCACTCCAGTCTTTAACTTGCCAGGGAAATCTTTAAGACATGGGAAGAATGACTTAGAATTCACCAATCCACCTGGCCTTGACACTTGGTTTGCAATGCAAAAGTAAGCATGAACCTCGGGTGCTTTGCATGAAGAGACAGTGTGCTCAGATGTTAAGACTCAAGATGACATTTCTTTTATTCTAATATACCTGAATGGAAGGAGGCAGAAGAGAAATCAAGCTGGATTTTAGTTATAGTAAGTACGTGACTTATAAAGTGCAGCAACCTATCCTAGTAATAAATGACATTTTCCCTCACATAAGTTTGAGGAGTTATTACACATTTGTTGTTAAACCAGGCAATAAAGTACATGATAATATCACAAAGAGGTTTTGTGAATTAAAAAAAAAAAAAAATGAAACAAAAAAGCCCCTCTCAAGCAGACATGTATACTTTGTACATTTTGGGAAAAGATTTATTGATTGAGTTGACTAGCATAAGCTAGTAACATTCTACCTGACAAAGGACACCAACAGAATCACGCAGTCTAGAGAAGACAGTATGTATGAAGAATACATTTTATCAATGCCAGAAAAGTAGAAATCAGTATGTTGCTGTAAAATGGTGTAGTGTGTTTCCCCACCTTGATTATTTTATTATCAAGTGCCCCAACTGATGTGTAAATTATTCAAAGTAGTCTTTGTCTCTTCTGCATGGTCTGTATTGGTACATGATGAGAAAAGTCATGGGTTCTGATGCTTTACTATCCATGAGAACAGTGATGTTATCTCTAGATGAAAACATTTAACATCTTCTCTTGCATAGGCCTTGTTTCTAGATAAAAGGCACATAGTCTCAAGCATGCAGCATGCACTGCCACAACCTCCATATCAATAGCCAGGCAGGGGAGAGTAAGGGCCATGCAGGGGCAAAACAAGGAAAACAAAACCAACAAGAAAATACAAACAGCAAAACAAACAAACAAAAAAATTCAGAGCTAGTCTCAATCCTAACAACTAAATCTTATATATAAACACCATAATAATCTGAGGAACACATTAAAAACAAAGGTTCCTTCTACAGAGTACTCTGAAAAAACCAATCTCCAAAAATAAGTAAACATATATTTCCCATCAAAGGTTGTGATAAAATCAAGCTGACAAGACAAAGTAGTTCCCTTCAGGCTGGCTATTTGGGTGTACTATATATAAAATCAAAATGCAAAGCCAGAAAAAAAATTTATTACTTTACTTAGTATACCACAGTATGTTGTAGGAATTCCCAAAATAAAACTGAGGAAATACCTGAAATAAGTTCTTTTACTTCAAGATTTCCTCAAGCCTTTCATGTATTCACAGCTACCAGGACACGCCTAGGGGGGAGAATGCTGGCCATACTCCCCCCACCACCACTTTCCTTCAGAGCAAGTGGGCCCTGACTGTCGTCTACTACACACAAAAAACACTTAAACCTTCCAAATCTCCCGATTTTCAGAGGAGGCAACTGCAGCCAGGTACAAACCTGACTTTCCTTAATGAGGGGCATGATCAGAATTGTTCTTCAGTATAATGTGAGAATTCTTTAAAAAGAATTCCACTGAAGTAATTCAACAGAATCAGAAAGTTTAAGAATCTCTTATCATTGAATACAACTTTTATAAAACACATAAAAATTACAAACTCTTTTTCAAAATTACTCTATCAGTTTAATTCAGTAAGAAAATGGTAACTCAAAGACATTTTTAACTAGTTTTAGAATTTACTGAGTGGATTAAAAGTATATTTTCTTACCTTTCCCTCTGAAACCCATACCAGCTGATTCTGTTGCTGCTGAATTGCCTCCTTCAGTGCACCATACCAACCATCATTCATTGAATTTAAGTTAATTGTAGCTGAAAATAAATGTACAGTGTAATTTAGGGTAAGAACACTGTCCAAAATCAGTCAAATTCATTTAATACTTACTATCATTATTAAAGATAGTATTTAAAACATCTGAAATTTTATTTGAGTATTACACATTTTCTTTCACCTGCTGAGAGGAAGCTATCCAGGCAAACATTATATACATTTTAATATTTGAACATTTAGTACTGAAATATTTTTGCCTACATATTGTTGCCTAGACATTTATTTTATCTTATTTTAATTTTTTGTAGCCAGCTCAGCCCACCCTGGAGGCGAGGCTGGCATGGCATATGGTGCCAGGGACTGCAGTCCCTGCATGCTTGCCTAAGCAGGCACTTCAAACCACTGAGCTATCTCACTGGCCCTGCCTAGACATTTTAAACTGAAAGAAAGCTTCATATACTTACTTGTAAAAAGATGGTGATTATTTTTACGAAGCTTATGAGATCTTTCATACAGTTTCCTAGCACTTTTCCGAGATTCTGGACATAATCTCATTCTCATTGTTTTCACACCTTGCTTAGAGTCTGGGTTAAGGAAGACAACAATTGGATACCACTGGGCATAATTAAGACGATCAACTGCATTTGGTGTTACATCTAATAAAGCATGTTTGTCCTGGAGACAAAGAAAAACACACAAGGATATGACAACATTAATTAAAACTCATCATCTTCAGAAAAAGCCACACAGCCCATACTCCACTTCAGTTTTAACAGACCTTTGTGTTCTACTATGTCTCAGGAGGACATGTTAAAAAAAAAAACTTTCTATCAGAAGTTAATTCAATACAATTTGTAGCCTGATTTTAAATTTTGGAAAACTTTTAATTGGCATTATTTTAAATAATTAACTCCAATATGTGCAAGCTGAAAGTATTACATGTGCTAAGAATAAACATACATGTAATGATTTAATGTTCTGGATATTCCATGTGTACCTTCAATTGCACTGACATCACACAGTCTGTTAATTGCACCTAAACAATAGATATTTGTGGGCTTTTTCTTTTTGTATTTTTGAGACAGGATCTTACTATGTAGCTCAGGTTAGCCTTAAACTCACTATGTAGCCCAGGTTGGCATCAAACTGAGAGAAATCCTCTTGCCTCAGCCTTCCAGATGTGCATCACCAATCCCACCCAGACACTTCCCTGTAGCAACAAAAGATCATCTTTTGATACTGCTTATATCTTTAATAAGGGTTAAATTTCGAGATCACAAATAATCAGGAAAAGTATCTTCTACCTCTGAATTAATCAATCCCTTCCCACTCAAAACAAAACCATTACAGTTTGCAATGAAATAGGTCCCCTTTAATAACTTACTTGATCTATTATTTGCTTTATTGTATGAAGGCGAATAATGCCAGAGCTACGTTGGTCAGTCCCAGCATCTCGTGGTTCACTTTCTATTCACAAAGTTGGGACAAAGACAAAACATCATATTTCCATTGGTTAAACAAGAATTTCTCAGTTACTGCACACTACTGACAAGCTGGCCTATTCAGTGTGGCCTCCACCCGCCAGAGGTCCTTTAGCAGATAACCCACTCTCGAAGGTCCTTCTCATTCACTGATGAGAAACAAAAATGTCTAAACTCCTCAGCAGGATATCATCTACTTCCTACTCCCAGCCCAGCTAACAATCAAGGAATCTTTAGTTATCAAGACAATGTTTTGATGTAGTAGTTTAAAAATAAAATTAATATCAATGCTAAATTTCACAATAAACATATTAATTTAAGCAAAATCAATCTGTAAGTGAAACTTGAGTGAAAAGAGTAATTTAATACTACCACCTGGTCAAGAGAAATTATTAAATGTCAATCTCTTCATTGGAAAATGAGAATTTTTTAGAAAACATACTATCAATGTGTCTACACCTATTAAAATCAGAAAAGTAGAATTATAATAAGCTCTACATTTAGTATAAATATTTTTAACTTTTCCCAACATTTTCCCAACTACTTTAGTACTACTGGCAAAATTAGTTACAAAAATATTCACAAACAAATACAGAGGAATGCGTATTTCTTCTTTTGCTATGGTTCAAGATACAGCTAAGCAGCTACCTTTTTCTACACTGTGACAACCTGAGGAAGCTGCTCCTGTGCTGAGCCCTGCCCTGCAGGTGTGTGCTCAGGAGTTCAGTGCTTCAGTGTCCATAAGCCATGAACGGCAGGGCTACGGCAGCCCATCTGGGGACTTTTGAGCTACAGATTCAGTTACATCAGCAGAAGGAGAACATGAAAGTCACTCATCTGTAACTGTGAGACAGTAGTCTGTGGTGTCATCTCAGCGACTTATCCTTTCCAACTAGTAGATATTACGTCAAATCTGGCTGGAACTGATTTCTAAACAACTGTAGTCCAATCTATATGGAGTTCTCCATTAACAACAACAACTGTAGTCCAATCTATATGGAGTTCTCCATTAACAAAGCACAGCATGTCTGTGACTCTGGTCATAAAAGAAAGCTTTGAAGAAAAGGAGGAGCAAAGACGTCTGAGATCAGATGAGAGCAGAGACTCAGAAGGGCAAGTCCCTCAAGGAGCAAGCAGAGTAGTTCACAGAGAATGAGACTGCAGTGCAGCAAGCCTTCATGGGCAAGCAGGGCAGAACTACAAATCTGTGGACACAGGAGAACTAACAACAGAGATCAGCTGAAAGCTCACGAGTTGAAGGAAATACTGCTCATCTTTAACTCAAAGATCTCTCACAAGATTCAGGACACATAAATAAACTATCAGAAGCCCTTTTAAAATAGCCTGGCCCATAAAGTAAGACCAATTTAATTGCCCTATTAAACCCTTAAACTAAGCCCTGTAAGTCTTCCCATTTTGTTTTTCCCAAGTTTAAAAACCGTGTATTTGATCGTAAGAGCAGTCCCCAAAAACCTCTCTAAGGGAAATGTTACCTACAAATAATTACAGAAAGATTTCTCTTGGAAAAAACAAAGATAATGAGTGTGCATTTTCTAACTAACTCAATTTTTACTATCATTTGTCTACAAATCTAACTTTTATATCAGTGTCTTTTTTTCTTTTTATGTATTTGGTACAGGGTCTCACTATGCAGCACTGACTCACAGTGATCCTCCTATTTTCAGCCTCCCCAGCACTGCGATTACAGGCATGTACCGCCACACCGGGTCTCGATGGCTGACACAGTGCACCCAGGGGCAGGGCCGGTACAGCATGTGGTGCTGGGGATCACCCCCTGGGCCCTGCCCTTGCCTAAGCAGGTACTTAGTCCAAGCTAGCTCACTGGCCCTCAAATCTGATTTTTAGAAAAATACAGTATGTTCTTTGAACTTTGTCACCAATCAAATAAAAAACAATGCTAAAAATGCAATACGCCGATTCTTTGAAATTTCAAAATGTTAAATCAGGGCCTCACCTAATGCCAGTCAGAAGAATAGTAACACACACTAGCTTAATCTTCTGGAAGGCTGTAGCAAGTACACATCTCTACAAACAGAAAAATCTTAATATCCTATGGTATACTCTGCTATTTTGAAAATTCTATCTACGAAAGTCATCATATGGGAGAAACTTGATTCTTTAGTCTTCGGATTTAAATGTCATGAGAAATATGACAGACTATAACCAAGAAAAAAGTCATATTTCTGTATCTTTCATAATATTAAAATGTAAATTTGAAATTACAAAAGAAAAGCTGACCAAATTAGATTGACTGTAGTTACATGAAAATATTTCTATTAAAGAGAAGAAGATACTTACTTCAAAAAATAAAGGCAACCTTTAATAATGTAACAAAGGCTAGAAGAAAATACAACGATAAAAGATATAGGACAGTGGATGATACATGTAAAAATTATTGTCTAACTTTTCCAAGTAAAGTGGTATTTTTATAGTTGGAAAAATGCAGTGAAGTTTTGACATATAATTTAAAGTAAGCCAAAGGATTATAACTAAGTTTGGTTATTTAAACCACCACAATATCCAAGCTAGTGAACCAAGTAAACCATCTGTAAACAAAACAGTAGGCATGTTAACCACTGCTGCTTCCATGTCTATATACTTAATACCTTACTATAAATGTCTCCAGTAACAACTGACAGCATTAACCAGGCTTTATTACCCAATTTTACATATTTGAGTACTTCTATCAGATAAAGCATTGGACTAGAGCCAATGAAAGCGCTGGGATGAAAGGTTAGTTCTGACACTCAAAGCTGGGTGTCATAGAGACATCTTAAGACTAAAGAGACTACTGGCAACCCCAACCGCGACTACCTGAGGCTCAGGCTGTATGATTTTAGCATGCATGTCTTTTAATTCATACTTCATCATGTTACTGTGACGATTATACAAGATTGTGTGCTAAGCAGTTTTCCTACAAAGCCACAAATTTCATAAATGGGGATTATTCTAATTAAAGGTAGGCTAGGAACACAATTACTGAGACTTTTCTTCAAATTTAAAAGAACAGGGTAAACTATAAATTACTCCAAAAAGTTTTATGTTTCTTCAAGAAATGGGTCAAATCCACCCTTTTTGAGGAATTAACTGGTAAAGAAAACCCCTTTAGACTTATCAGAAGTCTGTCTTGAGGCTACTTACTTGCAATCTGATATATGTCTGGTTCTTCTCTGGCCAGCTTTTCTCTGGCAACATCAGCTATTGGTCCAAAGATGGTTACAGGCCTTAGAAACCCAGCTGGGAAGAAATCAGAATGAATAAGTGAGATTTATTCTTTTGTTCTCTTAAACATATTATTAACATGAAAAGGCATTAAATTCATCTAGAAAATAAAACTACCTTCTCGAAGAACAACTCTTTCGTAAGCTGGAAACTTTGTTTGAACTGGCTGTGCTGACAAATCTTCTCTGCTTTTTCGAAGATTTCTCTTGGAGCTACGAAGACCTCGGAACCTCCAGAAGTCTGCACGATCCCCTCCTGCTGTTTTTGGAAGTGTGTACTGAACACTGGCTAACTGTTCAGCTCTATGCAAAAAAAAAGATAATAAGCAAAAAAGCAAATGGAAACAGATCCATAATGAAATGTCAAAAAACTGGACAAGAAAGAAGTTTACAGGTAGTTTAAATCTCAACAATTAAAATAGAGTTTGCATAACTAAGCTATGGGTATAGTAAATACAGTGAAAAGTAATTCTTTACATAACCAAAACTTCTCAGTGAAACTGAAATCTGTCATCATTTACTAAATTTATTCCATGAGAAGTACCCACACATGCATACCTGTTCTTATTAGGGATGATGCCTCGTTCTACCTCCTTATGGTTTTTGCCGATTCGAATAGCAAGCCAAGATCCCAGTTTGCCATTGTATAAAGTATCTACAACACGGAACACCTCGCCTTTGTTGAAACTGAGTCCATAGGGAGATTCCTTTTCATATTCAAAATGGGTTCGAATATAGAAAGAATCTCCTACATCTGATTCCACAATGCGACGATAAACTAAGAAAAAAAAGCATGCTGTCAATTCTTGGTAGGAAAAGAAATCTGAAAAGACAACAGTGTGTGAAAATGCTTTCGCACCACCAAAACCAGCAGAACTCTTCCTATATGTCAACAGCATAATAAGTATTTCATTGCACGTATTTATCACCGATGTCTCATGTAGTGGAAACTCTTAGTGACTCCTCTGCACAGCAAGAAAATTACGCAGAAAAACATGAAGGAACTTGTTAAAGCAACATAGGCTTGCAATTTACATTATCTAATTTAATTCAGCTATAAAGATTACAGATACTTTCATATTCTAAATCAGTGGTTTCTTTTTTTTTTTAAGTTTGAATAATCTTTAACATTAAATACAAAAAGTGAACACTGACCTTTCAACACAGAGATCTGTTAAGTGTCGAGGCAATAAGCCCCTGCTCCATCCCCCACACCCCAACCATCCCTACCTTGCGGCCAGAGCTGCAACAAGCCTCCCTCTCCAAGGCACACAGGCTCCCAGCTGTGTACTATACCCTGTCAGCTTCCTATTGTGTGCTCACCCCTGCCAACACCACCATAGAAAGAGGAAAATAACCAAAGCCAGTCACGAAGGGTTGGAGGGTTCATCCCTGCCACTGGCATCAGTTTCTACCCCACCATAGGATAGCTAGAAATGACTGGGTAAAAGGGACTGGGTGTCCGGAGCTGAAGTAACCATCCACATAGCTGCATTCTTGGTATCAGCGAGGACAGGAGGATAGTGAGGACAGCAAGAGGACATAGGTGTAGGTTGGGATTCTCCATGAAACACAAAGGGAGAATTTTCCAAAATTTAGATCAATGTGCCAAAGTTAGAAGAAAAAAAAAAATTTACAAATCAGCAGCAGCTCAAACACAACTGAGAATGAACCGACCAAGATGGCTCATGTATTATCAGTACATCTAGTTCTTTCCAGGAAGCGAAGGTAGAGGTCCTGGCACATCTCCTGAGATGCCCATGTTAGGCCCTAGAAGTATCTGCTGCTGCTGCTGCTGTTCCATTTGCAATTTCTTAGTCTCAAAGACAACAAGAACCAGGAAAATCAGGGGCTTAAAATGAAGGCAATTTTGCCCCATCCTCTGGGGTACATTTGCTAATAATTAAAGAACTTCTGCTTGTCACACTAAAGGAAGGGTGCTAAGGGTACTCACTCCAGTAAGTCCCCAACTTACATACTGAGCTCCATTCTGGGAGAACATTCTTAAGTTGGATTTGTGTGTAAATCCAACAGAGTAAGTCTTACACACTTTGATACACTTCCAGACATGCGGGGCTCTGACTGAGCACTGTACTACTATACACTAGTGCACTGTACAATAGGCATAGAGCAGCACAACTGTGACAACAGACATGAGCTACTTTCACAATCTGATCACATCTATGATTTTTGCAATGCAAGGTCTCTCCACATCTGCGAGTTTTCAGCTTGAATGTAAGTCAGGGAGGACTGACTGCCTATCAATGGTCTGAAGGCTTATTATCACTGCTACACATCCTATTATGCACAGGATAATCGAGAAAACATGCAATCATTTGGCCCAAATTATTGCCAAGGCTGAGAAATTCCATTCTAAAGTGCAAGTATACCAGAAAGAATGGCCATTATCAAGAAAACCAGTAAATGCTGGAGGGGCTGTGGGAAAAAGGAACCCTTCTCCACAGTCGGTGGGACTGCGGACTGTGCAACCACTGTGGAAATCAGCGTGGACATTTCTCAAAAAACTAGGACTGGCAGTTCCACTTGACCCAGTTATTCCCCTTCTGGGTCTCTTCCTGAAAGAATTAAAAACAAACTATAGCAATGTATGCACAGCCATGTTTATATCAGCACAGTTTGTAATAGCGAAATCTTAGAAACAACCTAAATGCCCATCACCCAAAGAATGGCCAAAATTTTATTTTATTTTTTTTGAAATGGAGTACTACTCAGCCATAATGGAGGATAAACATGAGACATTTCTAGACCAATGTACCTTAGACTGTACTCTTAAGTGAATTTGACACATACATGTAAATATCACACTGTTTCTCTGGTGTGAGAAACTGAAAGTATAAATAAGGACCAAAGTGTGCAACAAGTACTGTGAAAAACGAAAACTGTTCAAAAGAAAGGGAAACTGAAAAGGGGGAGGGAAAAGAACTGAAGGGAAATGGAAAAAAATGGTAAAAGAAGAATAAAATGGAAAAAAAGCTTTGTAAATAAGAAGGAAAAATGTTTGGAGATGGGAGGATTGGGAAAAATAAGAATCAAGATATATAGAGGTACAAATTCTCTATGATTCATATGATTATTGTATTTAAATTGTACCAATAAATAATAAAAACTTTAGGGCCAAGGAGATAGCTCAATTGAATAAAAGCAATGGCAAGCGCAAGGGCCTGAATTCAATCCCTGGATCTGCAAAAAAAAAACTAAAAAAAATAAAAATAAAAATTTTAAAAAATTACTGGAACAGTGCTGATCAATTCTGAATGCCTGTATCTGATAATCTGAGCAACTAAGAGCCAGGCATGGTGGCGCAGGCCTATAATCCCAGCACTCGGGAGGTTGAGGCAGGAGGATTGTTGTGAGTTTGAGACCAGCCTGAGCTACAAAGTGAGCTTAACGGCAGCCTAAACTGCATAGTGAGACCCTGTCTCAAAAAGACAAATCTGAGCAACTACTTTGAAGAGAATAATATGCAATACAATAACCATTGTTAATTTTCTATCATCTTGTTTTAAAATTATGTATCATTTTTGTTTATTCTCTCTCTTTTTTTTAATCTGGTAGAACGGGAGATTGAACTCAGGCCCTTGCACTTGCCAGGGAAGTGCTTATTCTACTGAGCCATTGCCCTGGCCAAAGAAGGAACACATCTTAAAAATTTTATTTATTTTTATTTTATTTTTGTAGAACTGAGAATTGAACTCAGGCCCTTGTGCTTGCCAAGGAAGCAGTTACTCTACTGAGTCATCTCCCCGGCCCCTGTTCTCTGTAAAATAAAATAATTTCATCATGCAAGAATGACTAACACTAATAAAAATCAAAGGAGATTACTAAATAACAATATATTTGCTTCACCACAGACAAAATTAAGTATTTTGTTAAATACTGCCAATAATCATCTAAGTATATTTAGCACAAAATTCAGAAATTGCCCATATATATTCTTGCATATGGGTTTGATAGCTAATAAACAAATTTTCCTGTTTGGTAAAGGATTATTTGACATTTTACTGAAATCAGAATGTCACAAAGACTGGTCCTGTCAGCTCTGCTAATGAAAATAAGTAAGACTGCATGCTCCCTGATGAATTTAAATAAACTCCCTCAAATTAACAAATTCACTCCCTCACTCAATTTTGAGGGATTTAGTTTAACACATGGAATCACCTTGCTGGGTGAGAGAGCACATGCTTATACTCCCAGCACTCAGAATTTCAGCTAGGGTGACTGAGAGTTCAAAGGAGCCTGGGTCACCCCCACAGTGAGTGCAAGGCCAGCCCAGATTACACAGCATGACACTCATAAAAATTCAAATACCAGGCAAAACAAATCAACAAACAGAAAGCAACAATAATCACAAAAACCAAAAAAATAAATAAATAAATAAATAAAAACAAAAACAAACTTGAACACATCCTTGAGTACTTTTTTTGTGTTTTTTTGCAGTACCAGGGATTGAACACAAGACCCTGCACTTGCCAGGCAGGTGCTTAGAATACTACTCAGCTCCCCTGAGTCTTTATTTTTTTATTAGTTTTATTGAGAAACAAATAACAATGAGACAGTTTCAAAACAGGTTAGTAGGACAGTTACAATAATACATTGCATACTGCTGTCTTTGTAGTAGTTACTCATAGTATAAGATGCAGACATGATATCCTGTCAAAATGCTATTAATACAAATCTTTCTTCTCACTAAATTAAGAGAAAGTAGCTGTATATCCATCCTATTTTGTATATACAAATACAAAATGGTGCTTCATTTATAACTCCTTTTTTGTTTAGTTTTGTCAGAGATGGGTATTTAATAACTAGAGATTTATTTTCTGGCAGTAGCTTACCATCTTTCTTCTTCTGGGCCAAGATGGTCACTTCTTCTCCTTTAGGGAGGTCAAGCAGAAAAAGAACAGCTTCTTCTCTTATGATATTTGTGAAATCTATATTGTTCACCTATTAGAGTAAGAGATTTCATAAAATTAGTTCTGGCTGCTTTTTAAGAATATAAAAACAGCTGGCTGTGGTGGCACCCGCCTATAATCCCAGCACTTTCAAGACTGAGGCAAGAGGATTGGTGTGAGTTCGAGGCCAGCCTAGACTATACAGTGAGTCCAAGGTCAGCCTGCACTCACCCCTACAGGGTAAAGAGCGAAAAGGAAGTACAAGGGAGTGGAGAAGAATCCCTTTATAGATTGAATCTAATCTAGGCTTTTTTGACTTGGAATTGCTTTCTCTTGTAGGGTATGATGCACCTAAACTCAGGCAGCTTACCTTTTTGCCTAATAAAAATTCCACCATGCAGCTCCTGAGCCTTATGTGGGGTAAAGAAGGTCCTCTTACAAAGACTATGCCTGTGGGAGAGGAATACCTGATGTTGCTTACTGGCAAACTGCAGCCTGTGGCAGTGTCCTGCCATTCTAAATGTTTAGATGAACTTTAAAGACCACCTGGCAGCTACCACAGGAATCTAAGACTCATCAGTAACTAAAATAAAGTATCTCACTATGCAGTAATACACAACACTGCAGTAAACCACATCATGGGAAGTGGTCAATCCAGCACAAGCTACACAGAAAGCCTGTTGTACCAGATAGATGCCCTTTTTTTTTTTTTAAAGAGACTCACAATCCACATACTGACATACCCTGAGAATTTGATCGCCTTCCTCTAAACCTTCTTTGGCCGCTGGGCTATCTTCTAGAACACCAGCTACAAATATTCCGACATCATTTCCACCAGCTAGCCGCAAACCCACACTATCTCCTTTTCTGAACTTTACCAATTTCATGCTGGGCCTGTTAAAACAGAATATTTCATTTAAGACAGTTAACAATACTTCATTTAAGACAGTTAACAGAAGCTTGAAAAGTTACAACAAAGTAGTACAGTGAAAATGACATTGAGAATGGAACAAAGGACCATCATTTCTAAAACCTACCAAAGCTCATTGATTTCTTGGATAAAAGTTATTACAATTCAAAATCAGATTTACAGTAATAGCATTCGTGTATGACTAGCTTCACATAATTATTTTATAAAATTCCCTAATAAAACAATGCCTTCCTCACTCTCACAGTCTTGGAAAAGGGCATGATGACACACACTTGTAATCCCAGCATTCTTTTGCAGGTTAAGACATGAAGAGCGTAAGTGTGAACCCCATCTAGGCAATTTAGCAAGACCCTGTCTCAAAAAACAAAAGGGTCAAGAGCTAGAACCCAGTACAAAGGCCTTAGGTTCAATACTGGGTATCAAAACAGATATTAGGTATATATGTTACTTTTCCAATAGCTAAAAGAACTTTGTTTTTTGTACCTATCCTAATTCATATTGTATTGCCTCTACTAAATAACTGAAAAGTCTCATTTTATATAGGTAAAAACTGAAGCACAAATGAACTAATTCCCCTAATATGAGAGGGTCAAAATCAAGCTGTAGGGCTTATAATCTTTACAATCAAAAGACAGATTTTTAAACTTTGCTGATGGTGGAGTATTAGTAGTCTGGAGCAGTATACTTACTCTGTTGCTCGTTTCAATTTGGCTTTCATGGATTTGTCCCATATCCAAACTATGTTCTATTTTGGTTTTTCATTGTTTTTATTTCTTGTTTTTGGTACCAGGAATTACACTCAGGACTTTGCGCTTGCCAGGCAAGAACTGTGCCACTGAGCTATATCCCCAGCCCCCTCTGTACAGCTTTGTTCAAGAACAGGAAAGAACATGTGTAGGTAGGCACATTCTATTATCAGAGGAGTGCTGAAACACTGCTCTGTGACATCCTGCAACAAGCCCTAAAGAAGCCTTAGACAAATACATGGACAGAGACAGATCTTGAGTACAATTAGCCTGTATACTTCCTTTCTAGGTTCTCCTTAACTATTTATACCCATGAGCATAAAGACATGTTTTACTTATAGTCATTATTTAAATATGTGGTGCAGAAAGTCTTTTTTTCTTCATTCACTAATCATTAGAAGCTAGTATAAAATAACAAAAAACTACAAATGAAACAAGTTGAGGGAGGAAAGCCCTAAATAACCAACTAAATAAAAATTATCTGAGCTTATCACACATAGAAAGCATTCATCTTTGATTTTTTTTTTTTTTTTTTAACCTGATCTACCACTGGCTAGACATAAAAGAACCTATATTTAGATGAGGCTACTGCTGCCAGGTTGGCCGTGTCCTTCCTCCCTCCCTGAAGTGATTTGCAGTATCGGCTTTATCGCTGATAGCTTGTGTCCTTTGGTTATGGTGGCATCCTACTTTTTCAATACGCCAAAGGGATTCTCAAACACTCCTCTCTTAAAATTTTATTGAGAGTGCTTTTAAACATTTTTTTGAAGCCCTTAAACCCACTTGCCTTGGAAATCCTCCTCTAACCCTGATCAATCTAAAGTCAAAAAATGAAGGTGGCTGAGTACACTGCACTGTATTAATGGCTTGCAAGTGTAAGATGCAGATCCTTTTTCCTTCAAAGCTACTCACTGAATATCAAATCTTTCTTGGCTCAGCTACTAGTCATACATACATTCCCAAATCCTCTTGGGCATTTGGAATGCTCTGGAAGAGCTCTGGAATCTTACGAAAGTTTCTTAAACCTTAAAAATATATAAAATTGTTCAAGTAATTCCCAAGAAAGAGAAAAGAGGAATATGATTTCACAGTGTATAAGTTATCACCAATTTAATATTAAATATATAAAATTTTAAACTTGTAGGCTATTCACCTATTATGGTTTAGATCTGGATGTCCACCAAAGGCTTAACATGCTCACACATGGGACTTCAGGGAGATGACTGAATTAGGGGTGTGATACTGGATCAGCCCCCTGAAGGAGCATAGTGGTGTGTGACGCAGGGAGGTAAACTAGGGTAGAAAGAGGTGGCCTGTGTGGGCACGGCCCAGCAGGGTGTGTGCTCCTCCTCTTCCCCTGATTGCTGCTGTTTCCTGCCTGCATGCCCTGCTATGAGTTCATCCTCTGCTATCCTGCCTTGATTTGGAGTCAACTGGTCCTGGACTGAAACTTCCACAAACCATGAGCCACAGATAAACCTTCTCTCCTTTACACTGTGGGTGTTGAATGTTGTATCTCAGCAATATGACAGTAACTGAAACAGCACCGACTTTTAACACTACTTTCTGTGCCTTGATAACAACTCAAATCTTGCTTAGAATGAGAAAGCTGAGTATGGGGCATACAACTATAATCTCAGCAATGAGGAGGCAGAAGGAGGACTACTGTGAATTTGAGGCCAGTGTCAGCTATACAGTGAGCTCAAGGCCAGAATAAACTGTACAGCAAGACCCTGTCTCAAATGACAAAGTAAGGGCCAGCCTGATAGCTTAGTGGATTAAAGTGCCTGCTTAGGAAGATGCAGGGGCCAGAGGTTTGATCCTGGGTCTGCCTGCACGCTAGCCTGGCCCTGCCCTTGGGGCGCACTGAGATGGGAATGAGATTGGGCATGGTGGCGTGCGCCTGTAATCCCAGTGCCTGGGAGGCTGAAAAACAGGAGGATCACTATGAGTCTGATCTTTGTAACGAGACCCTACAGATCCTGTACTAAATACAAAAAAAAGAAAAGACAAAGTAACAGTAATCAAGTCCACTGTATGAAATTTACTAATTTTCAGTGATTCACATCATATCTCTTTTATCACAGAGGCAACAATAACTAAGTTAATGATCAAAAGAGTTTGAAATTGTTTTAAAATACTTATACCTCTAATTCCACGAAGTATAAAAAAAGTCTAGAACAGCTTTTTACCAAGGATTATTTTTCCCTTAGAAGCATTTGAGAATTTTGATTGTCAGAAAGGGATACTTGCTACTGGCATCTAGTGGCCAGTGATGCTGTTAAACACATTAAAATGGAGAAGAAAACACCCCATGATAAACAGTTATCTGCCCCTAAATGTCAACAGTTCTGAAATAGAAAAATATTCATTTAATGATAAAGTACTAGAGCATTAGAAAGCCCATGGAAATTCCATGAACAGTGCTGAGATTTAGAAATACCTATTATGTGTTTAACTAATGCTAAAGTATTAGAAAACCTGTAGAAACCCTGATGTCTGAACACAAAAAGGTATTTTTGTAATTACTGACCTAAAATCTCTAGGAAACATCCACAAAGTTCTACTTTTCTCTAAGCTTTAAGTCATTTTATCATGAGATCATTAAATAAAAGAAATAACCTAATCACAATACTATGTGTCTAAAAAGGTATATATGCAACCTGGCTTGCAATTAAATTATCACTCTACATAATGCTTAATAATGCAAAGAGAGGACAATACAATTTTAAACTGTTTTACCGAAGAATCCCATCTTCATGAGTTGAATTAGGTAGGACACCATCAGAAGGACTAACAGGTAAATCCACATCTGGTTGTCCAACTTGAGCATACACAGGTTTTGGTTCTAAGAAGAAAATCCAAATTGGGCAGCACCCATTTTATAAAAGTGCATTAGCAACCAATGAAATAACCAAACTAAAAAAATTTTACAAAGTACGATTCATCAGCAAAAGTAAGTTCACACACCCTCATAAGATATACCATATGCACCAGAGCACACTTTATAATTATGCATTCCAAAGTCTGTAACAAGCATGTGTGGTACATGGTCACCTATGTTTACCACAGTTCTAGCTAATAGGATCTGAAAAGCCTATGATCTCTACAGAAGAGTAATAGAAGAAAAATAAAGAAGATAAACCATGTTGCTCTGCTAAGACTGTTCACAGGGCTGATGAGATAGCTCAGCAGATTAAGTGCCTGCTTAGGTAAGTGCAGGGTCTGGGGTTTAATGTCCAGCACCACATGCCATGCTTGCCCCACCCCCAGGTACACTGAGCTGGCCATTGAGACTGGGCCTGGTGATGCACATCTGTAATCCCAGTGCTGGGGAGGCTGAAAACAGGAGGATCACTTACAAGTCCGAGTTGCATAGTGAGACCCTGTACCAAAAACATTAAAAAAAATATGTATTTCTGGCTAATAGTCACTTGTAGTGAATAAAGTTATTCCCCAACATTGCTCATTACAGAGGAACATCAAAGGATGAGGGTGTAGCTCAGCAGTAAGATGCTCGCCTAGCACAAGCCCTGGGCTTAATCCCCAGGACCATGAGTAAGTAACATCAGATTGACTTTAAAACTTTCACAACAAAAATCATTTTACCTGTTGGAAATTTTTTCATAAATACTTTTAAAAGCTGCATTTAAGGACCCAGCCTAGGAATCTGCAAAGTTCTAAAACTGACTGCTTGAAAGGCCCAGAGATTTTATTCCTAATGTCTCTCAGTTCCTTCTCTCAAATGTATCTTACTCTACTTGATTAGTGTGGATACTTACCAACAGATTTTACCCCACCCACTAGGGAATGGTGGCTATGTGGACAGTCTTCGGTACTTGGTACAGTCTCACTATACAGCTCAGACTTGCAGTGATCCTCCTGTTCTTCAGCCACCCCAGCACTGGGATTACAAGTGTGTTCCACAACACCTGGTCTCAGTGGCTGGTTCAGAGCATCCAGGGGTGGGACCAGCATAGCACATGGTGCCAGAGATGGAACCCCAGACCCTGCACTTGCCTAAGAAGGTGTTTAGTCCACTGAACTATCTCATTGGCCCCAGAGATGTTTTCCTTTTTTTTTTTTTTTTGCGGTACCAGGGACTGAACTCAGGACTCTGCGCTTACCAGGCAAGCACTTATTCTACTGAGCTATCTTCCTGCCGGTCAAAAATGTTTCCTATCTATAAAAATAAATACATTCATGAAAAGTCCTCACTACACCAACCTTCTTCCTACAAAGAAAACTCTGAAAGCTACATATAAAAAATTTACACATGAGTAACAGCAACTGCATCTTTAAAATAGTCCATAAAACCTGAGGATTAGTTTCACAGCAAATGTTTTTGGAACTTAGCATATTGTTACACTTACCTGGAAGAGGTGGTGTTTGCTTCTCATTTCTTTCAACTGTAACTTCTTCTACTGTTTTGGGGGGATGATTGTCTGTATGTTTTATAGGAGTTGAAATGGCCCCAGGCTTAGACACTCTTTCATCCTCTCTGCTGCGAAGACTACATTGTATTAAAATTTAAAAAAGTGTAAGAATGATTCTGAAAATCCTTTATGGAAAACAGCACAAGAGAAAGCAAGACAATTTCAATAACTGTGACAAGAATTTTATGAACAGTTATCAAAATAAAATAAGACACTGGCACAGAAAAGGTGAAAACTATTAATATTCAAGTTGCAATGGGGCTGGGGAGATACCTCAGCGGCGTAAGTTCATGCCTGACAAGTGCAAGGTCCTTAGTCCAATCCCCGGTACTACCACCAAAAATAAATAAATAATTAAAGCACATAAGTTCAAGTGATGAACAAAATAATTAGCTGTGCTGCAGGTAGAAAACAGCTGTCAATATTTAGAGCTGGGGATAGCTCAGTGGTTTAAGCACCTGCCTGGCAAGCGCAAGGTCTTAAGTTCAATCCCTGATACTGCAAAAACCAAATAAAAATTTAAAAAGTTACAATGTACTAAACTGTGTGCACAGAAATAAAAAAGCAAAATGTGAAGATACTAAACTGATAGGATAAATAGTATGACACCATTTAGTTATTTAAGCTTCTCTTCTGCTTTCATATAACAAATAGGCAATAGTGGGTTGCCTCAGAGGGAAAAGTAAATAAAACAGCAGCCCAGAGGAATTTTAAATTTATCTATATAATTTCAAGTTTTACAAGACTACGTTTATGCATTACTTATAAAGTTAGAAAAATAATTTTAAGAAGTCCAAAGATCTGCATAAAGTCCAAAGAATTTTTTTTTTTTTTTGCACCAGGGATTGAACTCAGAACCTTGAGCTTTCTACGAAGACCCTTAGGCTACTGAGTCATCCATCTCCCAGGCCCGATTTTTGGTTTTCTTACTGCCTATTTCTAAGCCTCCTACCAACAAAGGTTTTTCATGTTTTCTTCCTGAAGAGGCAAAACAATAAGCACTTTTCACAGCTTCTAACTTCCCACTTATTTAACCATCCTATAGGGATATATTCTTTAAAAATATATATTTAATGAGTAGTGTGCACATAAAGTAGTCTCACAGGAAAATCAAGACTATTACATATTTCAAACAAAACAAGAGCAAGATACTTTAAGTCATAAAACAATCAAAACCTCAGCTATTAAACTACCATAATTAGCTAAATATAAAGAACTACAGCGAGTTTTACATACCTATTGTACTAACCTCCTCTAATTATAAAAGGGCAACACAAAATAGCACTCTGTATTCTTTTCATTGAAAACTTCAAATGATATACACAAGATTAAACAACTGCATAATTTAAAAGCTGTAGATCTCCATTACTCTGTAACATGTAGAATTTGAACTACTTTTTTAAAAAGGTAAAAAAAATTCCAGTAATTTTTCTAACTAAAATACCCCACACAGCCAAAATTCAAAATGTGACCAACATTATCATCTTCTTATCTTATGATCAAATGTAACATCTTGATTCAATTATCATTTGTTATGCACTTAAGGCTATTTCTCCATACAGCACAAACTCCTGCTAGTAATTCTTTGGCTATTTTTTATATTGAGCTATCACCCTAGTGTCCTTTGGTACTTATTATAAACACGAAAGTACTCAGTTTTTCAAATTAACATTTCACATAGATGGACGTTGCACCACTGTTAAGATTTTCCATTTATGCTTACTTAGAAAATCACTTTTTCATGCATTTCCATTATCTACCAAAAGATGGAAGCATTATTCAACGTTACATAAAGATGCAGGGCAGTGTTGTTTGAATTATAGTAAGTTGTTTATATTTAAATTTTTCTAAAACTCATATCAAATAAAATGAAGTAAAATCAATGAATAAATTATCAATAAATCATAAATGAAGTATATTATTTTCTTTTCTCTATACTCAGTCTTCAGAATCATTAGATTTGAATACATATTTCATACTTAAAATATACCTCAATTTGGCCTGGCCACATTTCAAGTACTCAAAAGCCACACATGGCCTGTGACTATGGTTCTGGTAACAATAGCATGCATGCATGCCACCTGGCTCTTTGTTATGATTGAAAGCTCTAAAACTTAGGTTTGCCACCACTGGAGCATGACATCAGGCAATGAAGATTAGAATTATAGTACTATATAAAACAAAAGACTATTTTTCAAACGTATGAAATATTCCATTATAGGATAAAATTAAACACACAGAAAAAGTGGCAATTACTGTAAGCAACTGTTAAGTCAGTCAAAAGAAATTCTACCCAATAGGCTCTAAAATAATATTTAATATTTAAGTTAAAAACATATAAAATCATTCAGCAATCTAGGAAAACAGGGCAGGACTGATACTCCAAGACAGACTGCCTCACACACTAAATTAAAACTTTTTCGTGCTGGGCGCAGTGGCACATGCCTGTAATCCCAGCACTCGGGAGGCTGAGACAGGAGGATTGTTGTGAGTTCGAGACCAGCCTGAGCTACAAAGTGAGCTTAAGGCCAGCCTGAACTGCACAGTGAGACCCTGTCTCAAAAAGACAAAAAAAAAAATTTTTTTCTCAGAGACCAAATCAGTTTTACATCATTTCTTAAACAGCAGAACTTAACCCCTGTAACACAAAAATCCTTTATATAAACAAAACAATCAAAATAAAGCCTGCACAGAATTCCCGTGATGTATTTTAACACCAGCATTTTACTCAGTCCTAAGTATTTTAGAATTAAAATTCTCACCACCAAATCTGAAATTTAAAAGGCTTTTTTGTTAAGAGAATGACAAAAGGAGTTTATGGAAAAGTACACCTTGCTCCCACCTCAGATGAACTGAGTGCAGTCCCCTCCTGAGGTGTTTTTAAAAACTTTCATACAACTGGTACTACCCATGAGAATATATAAGATACTTATTAAGAAGTCAAGGGGCCAGGGAAATGGCTCAATGGAATAAGCACTTCCCTGGGCAAGCGCAAGGGCCTCAGTTCAATCCCCAGTTCCACCAAAAAAAAAAAAAAAAAAAAAAAAAAAAAAAAAAAAAAAAAAAAAAAAAAAAAAAAAAAAAAAAAAAAAAAAAAAAAATTCAAAGAAGTCAAATATCCTGAAATAATATATAGTAATTTTTTTTAAAAAAGATGCCAAGTCTTTAGAAAGTTTAAATGAAAAAAAAGTATGAAAAAAATTTCTAAGATATAGAATTTACTTGTAATTAAAATAAGTAAACAAAATTTTGAGATTTTGATGAACATACTTTTTGTTTTTAAAGGGAAAGTCATATCCAAAACTGCTTGGTAGTAACATGTCTTCTAGTTACACTGTAAGCTGCACCCACAAATCACTAAGTGTTACTTATCTCACTGTGTTGGCAGTAATCCCTTTCTGGGTAACACCTTTACTTCATGAGGGAGCTCTTTGGAATGAATAATATTACCTTGTAACAATTACAAGTAATCATTAGTTATGATAAACCAGTTTTACATTTGGTATAACACAATAGTCCCTTAAGAAATCATTATAAGCTTAAAATAAAGACCAAGGCTGGTATAAATTATAAATCTAAAATTTCAAATCTACAAAGAATCAGCTTCACAAATATTGAACTACAACCAGTACCACACTCACAGGTGTTACTAGTTATTCTTATCACATTATTTCCCATCTAAAGAGAAAGCAAAACATTTCTGTAAATAAAGGTTTAAAAATCATATCACTTCAAAAGCTCTCTCCAATTAAGTACAGCTCTATCTTTTCCTTTGCCTCTTCACCTTCCTGTAAGAAATGTGCTTCTAGTCTTACCTTACAATTTTAGTGATTTCCATGGCTTTAGAAAACACTTCCCTACAGATAAATTTCAAACACCTTGAGTCCTAAATGGTCTCTTCAGCTACAGATCTAAACCTTCTTAGCTTTGTTAAGATGTAATTGACAGGGGCCAAGGAGATGGCTCAGTGGAATAAGCACTTCCCTGGGAAGCACAAGGTCCCAAGTTCAATCCCCAGTTCTGCCAAACAAAAAAAAAGATGTAACTGACAAAATGGTGTGTATTTAAGGTGTTCAATGACCAAATGATAACCATAATCAAAGGGGCTTGCAGATTAGCTCAGTGGTTTAAGCGCCTGCAGGGGCAAACCCAGTCTGGCAAGTGGAACCATGGTTCAATCCCCAGCTATCCATGCCTTACCAGACCCGCGCTTAAGGAGGCCTGAGCCAGCTCCCCACACCAACAACAACAACAACAAAAAAAAAAAAAAAAAAATCAGTGTACCTGTCACCTTCCATTTCTTATTTTTGTGTATGTGATGAAAATATTTAACATTTACTCTCAGCCATGCAAGGTGGCACATGCCTATAATCCTAACCTTCAGGGGATTGAAGCAGGAGAATCACAAGTTTGAGACCAGCCTGCCCAGCTTAGCAAGAACCCATCTCAGAAAATAAAATGGGCCAGAGATGTGGCACAATATGAAGGATCTATGTTCAGTCTCCAGTTTGGCAAAGGGGAAAAAAAGCCAAAACCCCCACCTGTTTTCTGAGCACACTTCATGTACACAGGATTATTAACTCTGATCTCTTGTCATTGAAGTCTATGACCTTTGACAAACACGCTCCCATTTCCTTCATCACCTAAACCCTTCACACTGTTCAACATTTTCAGGCTCCACACATAAGTGAGAGTGTGTGGTACCTGTGCCTTTCTGTGTCTGGCTTATTTTATCTAAAGTACCATAATGTTCTCTAGACTTACCCATGTAGCTGCAAGTAATGGCACTTCTTTTTCAGAGCTGAACAGTATTCCTCTATGCATGTATACAGATTTTTTTAAAAACCTATTTATCCATTGATGTACAGACTGACTTTATACCTTGGATATTATGAATATTGCTGTAATTACTTTAGTGATTTTATTTCTTTCAGATATATACCACTGTGGAACTGCTATATAATATGCAATTTTCCAAAAGGTTACACCAGTTTACTTCCTATGAACAATATATAAAGCTTGCCTTTTCTCCTCAACTGTGTCTTCAGTTCTGGAATGAGTCTTATTTTTAAAAAAGAGACCTCTACATCTCACTTTCAAATGCATGACACCATATAAGGTAAATCCAGGTCACATACTAATCAATACAACTTTGGCATGAAAATGCCACACAGTGCTATTTGTAAAAAGAAAAACAAAATTCAGATTAACCCACTGGTGGATTTCTACTATCGTTAACATTCCCAAGCAGTAGACTGTGATGCTTGCTAGCATCTTCTAATGCAATGAGTTGGTAAACTGTAGCTGTGGGCCATTGGTTTTCATAAAAAACATTTTACAGAAATATTGCCATGCTCATTCACGTCCATGTTGTCATTAGCTACAGAATTGAGCAGTGATAGTGTAGAGTCTGAAATATTTACTAAGTGGCCTTTTATTAAGAAGTCTATCTTCTATTATTCTAGGTAAGAAAAACCTAAAGTGAGAAGGAAAAAGCAAATCTAATCTTGAATACTCAATCTATTATCTTATTTATTTATAAGTAATCCCAGATACATATGTCAAGAAAACAACCATTCTTTTAGGCAACAGGGTGCTATTACCTGCCATTGCTGGGCTGCTGTGGAGAGTGTCTGGAGTGATCGGAGGGCTCGGAGCGCTGGTCAGGAGATCGTGACCGGCTGCGGCGGGGAGGCCTGTCATGTGAGCGACCAGAATGATCTGACGCTAGTGACTGAATTTCTGAAATGTCTGTTAAATACAAGGGCGCTACTTACTTCTCCAATGAATTATTACAATAAAGCATAAAGTACTCCAATGATATTTATATGAAATACGCTCCTAAGAATAATTTCCAATTGAGCAGTAATTGTATCAGCCAGTTATCAAGTCAAGATTGGAGAGCTGCCTACACACAGACAGACAGACACACTCACACACACACACACACACACACACACACACACACACACTCTCCCCAGATGTTAGATCATACAGGTGTCTGGCTCATGGAAAGTTATCATTTCACTCAAACATGACAAATCTTCCTAGTACTTAAACTACTCAAAAAGAAAGAACAACTTGGATGTGGGTAAGGAAAAATCAATCATTCAATCAATCAATGAATCAATTGCAAGATAGCTAAGATAATGTACTACTAACTTCTCTTAGTTCACTGAAAGGAACAGTTAGTGCTTTGTTGTTTAATTTTGCATACCTATATCTATTAATCTGAGCGACTACTTTGAAGGTAACAATACGCAATACAGTACCACTGTTAATTTCCTATCAGCTTGAAAAGTCACAGTGCACTGTGATATTTCCCTATAATCCCAGAGGCACTGAGGCAAGCGGCTTGCGAAGGCCAGCCTAGGCTATATAGTGAGACCTTGCCTCAAAAAAAGAAAAGGAAGGAAGGAAATAAGTTACCTGGAAAACACCAAATAAAAATTTACTTACCATCTCTTTCAGATGCATTAGCAGAATGGATACTGTCAGAAAGGTCAGGGACGTTCAATAGGGTTGCTCGCTCATCTCTCTGAACAACCATTTTTAACTTGCCTTTAGACCTTTCTATCAATGTCTTTGCATCAGTCAGTGACATATTTTCAGTGACAGTACCATTTATCTGCAGTAGAAATGAAACTGTATGTTGAAAATAAATGACACAGTACCCATGCTGCTTACTCTGTTCTACTATAAACAGGAATATCCAAAGTACTCAATGATATGCTCTAAGAATCACCAAAATATTCCCTTTGTACTTTAGTAAATCATCAAAATATTCCACCTTCCTGAATATTACAAGTATTTACAATGCTACTGCTCTGTCAGATAAACCCAAACTGGTATCTCTTAAACCTTCTTCTAAAGCTGGTTACGTTCTATTACTTACAAGCAAACCAAGAAGCAAATATTTCAGTAATCTATGATGGAGCAATTATCAAAATTATTTTACTGTGTGAGAACAGACATGTCCACCTACAAAGTGGCTTCTGCTTGCGAAGGTTATATATTTGCAACAATTAATTCTGACAGGATAATCCTATAGCTAACATATCATTGTGGATATAGTAAACCGAGACAGTTTAACTTGCTCTCCCCTGAACACTCATTTTTAATTCTCTTCGGCAAAAGTGCTAGAAACATAAGTAGGGCCTATGAGTTAACACAAGGATTTATTTTCTATTTCATTCACTAAAATGTAAGGGTATCACTATACCTTCAACACAACATCGCCTTCTTGAATATTGCCATCTCTTGCTGCCAAACTGTCTTGTGAAATTTCCTTTACAAATATATGGCTGGCCAAACGAAGACCATATTCTGAAATAAAATATTTAAATGTCTTTAATGTAATATTGTAAGACACTTGAGTGAGATGTAAGACAATTACTGCATAAAGACTTTTTAAGGACAATCAATGACATGAAATCATTTTTTTTGGCAAAACCAGGGACTGAACTTAGGCCCTTGCGCTTGCCAGGGAAGCGCTTATTCCCCTAAGCCGTCTCCCCACGAAATCATTTTTGACTACCTTGCAAATAAATAAATTTCCTTTAAACATCATAAAGTCTGTAATGTTAACATGAAGGCAAAGTGATAAGTGTGTGGTTCAACAGTCCACACCCTATGTTCTCATTGTGCTGAAAAGCAGAAAACTCTGGAACTGTATCACCTCTTTCTGACTACGCAAATTATCTTTCCAGAATAGAGTAGGACCCTAAAATTATACCGCCTGAGTCCTGAAAAACTTCAGAAAGTTTGACAATTTTCTTGACCATTATGAAGCTTGTATTAAGTTTTATTCTTCCTACCTCCTATAGCAAAAGTGCAATTTGATTCTACATACAAAACACTGGAAAGACCTAAAACCATTGGCATTGACCACTATATGCTCTGCAACAGCTTGAAGCCAGCCAGCCAGGTATAAACAAGAGTTAAAATCCCAGTCCTCTTTTCTGCACAATCCACAAAGGATCTGGGGAAGACAACACTAACTTTAACTGTTGGTCAGAGCTGTCAAGAGTTAAGGCAGTTATCCAGAGAACTACTCAGGCTCTTGTAACATCTTCAGAAAATGTGTTTCAGAAGAAAACAAGACCAGTAACTATAATTATCAGTCAACAAAAAAAAAAAAGGCGTGACTCTGAATAACTACTAGTAGGACAACACAGAATGCAGTGACTCTTGCAACTGTCCTAAATAACCTATTTTGAAACTTTTATCTTTTTTTACAAAGGAAAAAAACAATTGGGATGAAGGGAAAGGAGAAGGAAGAATTAACGTTTAGTTGTTTGATCAATCTTGCATGCCTATATCTGAGCAACAAATCTAATGATAATATGTAATATAACAACCACTACTGATTTCCTAGTCCTATTTTGAAATTCTGCATCATTTTTATTGCTTTTTATCTCTCTCTTTTTTTTCTCTTTAAAAATAAAACTTTTTTTTTTTTTTTAAATGTGTTTATTAAGTACAAGGTCTACAGGGTCTCACGGCACAGCTTGAACTCTGTAGTGAGCCTCCTGTTGTCAGCCTCCCCTGTGCTGGGATTACAGGTGTGCGCCACCACGCCCAGTCTCAATTACCACCTCAGCTTGCCTTGGGGACGGGGCTGGCAAGGCTTGTGGTGTATGTGCTCTGCCTAAGCAGGCACTTTAGTCTGCTGAGCTGACTGGCCCTTAAAATGCTTTTTGAAAAGGTATGAATAGCTTTGTGAGGATAGGAAGGACTCTTCCTTTCACTGTGTTCAAAACTAAGACCAAAGTAAAAGCCACACACAAAAAAAACAGAACAAAATTAAATTAAAAACCTAAGACAAAATGTACAACTATTTTTACTCTGAAGTAAGTCGGCAGACTTGGTACTGAAGAATCCGAAAGTTCTATTACAGTTCCAGTTTATCATAAGGTAGATACGCAAAGAGTGCAAAGAGTGCGCATGAAAGGAACAGGAACGGGAACAGGAGGAAAAAAGAAAACAGCTCTAGGAGGCCCAGGCAAGGGTCCAGGCAAGCAATATGCTTGGAAATGGGCATTACAAGACAGAAGAATATAAAGGGATACTAAATAACTGTCATGTTGATGACCCTAAAACAGTCTATATACACCCAAGTTTATAGCAGTGCAATCTTTCACAGCTAAATCCTGGAAAACAACCCAGATGCCTATCAACTGAGAAATGGATAAAAAAAGGAGTGGTATTCACAGTGGAGTATTATTCAGCTATGAAACAGGATAAATTTGAATCTTTTGTTGGTAAATGGATGCAATTAGAGAACATACTCTTAAGTGAAATAAATCAGACCTACATGCGCAAACATCGTACTGTCTCCTTAGTGTAAGAACCTGAGAGAAAAATGGAATCTGAAGGGTACAAAGGGGAATGATCTCATTTAAAAGCAAAGAGTTACTGAGTTGAGAAGGACAGGAGAGGGGGTGGGGCAAAGCAGGATGGTCTGGACAACTGTACTATGCATTTCTGCTGGTCTACAGAAAGAAGCAGTTAAAGCTATAATTTGTTTTGACTCCCTGTGTCAATCTGTACTTTTTCTCTTAATTTCTTATACTTTTCTTTCTTCTTCCAATTTTATAAGCATATATCTAGTAACATGAGTTACTGAAAGACATTATGTAATTCATATTACACTATAAAATTCATATTTCTTTAAGTTAAATTCTGAATCATTTGTAATTTTTTGTTTTAATTTTAATTGGTACTCTAAAAATAAACAAAAATTTTTTAAAAATTTCTTTATCCAGTTATTCCACATATTTCCTCATGTATATGATAAATATGCACCAGAACTGTGGATAAACAGCAAATGAGATGCTCCTCGCATTTGGGCCACTTACATTACACAATCAATGGAGAAAAAGATGTTAGTTACCAAGGCAATGAGAAGGGCAATAAGGACTTCAAACAGTGGACACAAATATATGGTTCTACATCTAGTAGGGAGTCAGAAACACTCCCTGCGAAAGATATCCTAAAGCTCAAACTTCAGCTAAAAGACATTAAAATTAAACCTGAAGTGTGTGTGTGTGTGTGTGTGTGTGTGTGTGTGTGTACACCTGTGCATGTGTTAACATAAGGATTTTATTCTTTTTTTTTTTTTGGCAGAACCAGGGATTGAACTCAGGCCCTTGTATTTGCCAGGGAAGCGCTTATTCCACTGAGCCATCTCCCCGGCCCAACATAAGGATTTTAAAATGTACCAAAAGTATTAAAAAAAGAAACTAGTAGGTGTGAAGTCCTAAGTCTAGCATACATAGTTGGTAATGAGAAGAGTACCAAGACAGGGAGAACAGAACAATCCAAAGAAACATCAAAAAAGTCTATATACAACCCACTAGAAAGGATCCAGAAAAAAGTTATGAGACAGAAAGAGTCCCCTAAGCCAGACATGGTGGCACATGCCTATAATCCCTGCACTTGGGAATCTGACAGGAGAAATGCTATGAGTTCAAGAACAACCTCAACTGCATAGTGAAACCCTATCTCAAAAAGACAGAGAAGGAGGGGAGGGGAGAGAAGGGAGGAGGAGAGGAGAGAACAGGGAGAGGAGGAGGCAAGGCAGGCAGGTAAGCATGCCCTGAGGAGAGTGATTCCCTCTCCTCCCTCTCCTCCAAAGGATAGTAAAGATAGAAGTGGGGTAGAAAAGGACTGGTATGTAGGAAGATATTAATTAAGCACAAAGAGAGCAGAGATGTCAAGGATAAGTGCCCTGGTATCTGTGGCTGGCTTGAGATGGAATGCAGACCTTCATAGCGAGCCACAGCCTCTGTTGTTTCATTTTTTATCCTGTGACAAGTCTCTTGAAGTCACTAAACTGCCTAGACTGGGTCTGAACTTGCAATTCTCTTCCCTAAGCCTCCCAGAGTGCTGAGATTACTAGTATGCACTACCATAACTGCCTTTTTTTAAAAACAAAAACGATCAGTTATATACACCCAAAGCAACAAATCCACTATTCAAAATTGATGATGAATGAGGAAAAGGAACTGGGCATCAACTTAAAAATGGGTATGATGTCCTGCCTTTCAGAGAAATATCCTTTAACAGGACCCTTCTTTTCAACCCCTCCCTTTAAAAAGCAGCCTCCAGCCAACAAAATGATCAAAGTCACTCTTCATTGTTACATTAATACTGACCCTAACTGAATTTCAATTTGGTGAGGGTGACTCTTCATGTATTTGGTTGTTCTCATCTTAACAAATCCAAAATCCGAATACCGAATAATTCAAAGTATAATCTACTTCCAAAATATGATTTAAGAAAATGGACACTCATTCAAGCCTGCTGTAACACATTCTACCTTCCAACATATAAACAACAAAGCAGTGATGTGATGTCAGTTGTACTTTCCAGTAACACTAGTCTTCTTTGGCGGAACCAGGGATTGAAATCAGGCCCTTGCACTTTCCAGGGAAGCGCTTATTCCACTGAACCATCTCCCTGGCCTAGTAACACTAGTCTTAAAACCATGTGAAATAGCAGTGAAAGCACTGGTATAGAATACCTTCATTTTTTCGGGACTTCACCAATGTGACTCTGGTGGGCTTGGCAGGCTGACTGGAGGTCACAGAGCGCCTGTCTGAGCGTGGAGACAAACTCCTCTCCCGACTTGCACTTCTATCCCTTGCCCAACTTTTCTCATTCCTTCTGTTAACCACACCACCATGGCTACTTCTTGGCTCATGTACTTCCTCATCATAACTGTCTTCTTCATTGTCAGAAACTGGTTCAGGATCAGGACGAGTTATTGGTATCTGAACTTTCTTCTTCCTTCTAATAGTCTGCAAAACAAAATTTTTTTTCCCTTATTTTCATAGATGCAATTTCACCTTCTAAAGACAAAGGAACAATGTTCTTCTCCTGTCTTATGTTCATTTAAATAGCAATCAAAAAATACACAAGTACAACCAACTACTTACTAAGCAATATACTTCCACAATGGCTGTGTTTTCTGATTAAGCAACAAATTAAATGGGCTTAATAAATCCTTATTTACTTCACTCAGAAACATATTGTATTGTAATAACCATAAGCTTATAGAAAAACTGGTAATGGCTGGTAGTGAAAAAAATGCATTATACTCAAATACAATCAAACATTCTGCCAAAACTACAAAAACTATTGCATACTTACAAGCCCTACTTGATTCCTTAATCAAATTTTTGGAATATATCTGTACTAAGGCCCTCAGTCACCAGGCAAAGCCTCTAAGAGATAAAGTTAGTTACCACATAGCAACATTCATTTTAGTTGAAGCTAATCAACTCTAACTTCATCTACACCACATGCCTCTCTCGCTCCACTTGTAACTTCCCACACAGGCACATGTTCTTTCTTCTGCCCCAACTTTCTCATGTCTCTGTTTTCCTTGTTCACATTTTTCACCGTCTGTAGTCCAGACTGACATGCACTTTTTTCTGATCAAAAAGGCGCTGTAATCTTGGGCTGCACCATGCCTCCAAACATGGGCGCACACCAAAGCCTGAAGATCTGAAAGCACTTCTGGGATAGCACTTGTCTTCTACTAGAGTCAGCCATATCCCCTGAAAATGTTCACAGTCCATCTTCTTTCCAATTCTTCCATCCTCTCCTACTCTCACCCCACCAATTCTCTGGTTTCACTTGTCTTCCTCCCAAGCTTTCATGGTATTGCACACTGCCATACTTCAATGATTTTCCACTCACTACTCCATCATCGGCCTAGGACTGTTCACTTTTGGATGGCTACATTTTTACACTCTGCTCATTAGGTTCTCTACAAATGCACTTCATTTGACAGGATTCCTGACTTTGTTCAGCAGTCTTTTCACCTACAACTTATTGCCTTCAAAAACACTTGTTAACACAGGAGTTCAAAACTATTTTTCATAGCCCCAATCATTCAATCTGCTTTTGGTAACCAGTGAGCATTTACATCTCCATCCATGCCTCATTTTTTTCAAAGTATCTCATTTCTTCAGTGTTCCTTTCTTTTCAAAGACCAAGCAGATAGTCTATCAGTCTAAATCAAATGTTTCATTTGATTATGGTTAAATTTCTTCAAGGGATGATCTACACTTACTACTGCTGCTTCTTACTAATACCAAGAGTTTTCAAAGTAGACTTTTCTGAAAAAAACAACTGTAAGGCTGAAAGATAAGCAGCAATAAGAGAAGCCAGCACGTAAAAAGGGCAATCAATGTTTGTTATAAAAATGAGCAAGAAGGCCTGCCTTTTCCTTCTCAATACCTTCACCATGGGGCCTTTATCAAGGATATTTACTGAAAGCATTCCTTACCGACTCCCTCCTTTTAAGACTCACCTCTCCCTTCTTCAATCTCCAACATGGTACACTGGGAGAAATACTCTATTACTACTTCAATTGGCCATGAGTCCCAAATAATACCTAAAGAAGGGCCTTTCCCATCATCCTGGTAAAAGAAGCTACCTGTATGAAAATCTACTTGGGCCAGGGAGATGGCTCAGTGGAATAAGCACTTCCCTGGCAAGCGCAAGCAGCAAGCACCTGAGTTGAGAGAGAGAGAGAGAGAGAGAGAGAGAGAGAGAGAGAGAGAGAGAGAATATCTACTGTATCTGAGCTATTCTCAATTACAGTTGCATGTGTGCATGCTCATCTAGCTTACTAAGATCTAAGTTCCTTGTCACATACTCAACTGTACATATAATGGAATTTTTGTACCCACTAGAGTACAACTGAAAGACTATCAATTTACAGTTAACAAACTCAACTAATATCTTGCAGTTTGACAATAAACCTTAACATTTTAGGAACAAATCATTTTCGGGAAAGATGCCCACTTCAAATCAGTTTAGCTGAATTATTTATATGTAGAATAAAACAAAATGAAACCATGTATGTACTATTATAAAATACAGGACAAGTTCTGAAAACTGTGATAAGGTAAAAAGGCTTTTATAAGCAAGATACCAACAGGAGGACCAATAAAGTTAAAAGTCTTGGGCTGGGGAGATAGCTCAGTGGAATAAGTGCTTGCATAGCATGTGTAAGGTCCTGAGTTCTATCCCTGGTGCCATCAAAAAGAGGAGGAGGAGGAAGAAGAGGAGGAGGAAAAGGAGAGGAAGAGGAAGAGAAAGAGGAGGAAGAGGAAGAGGAGGAAAGCCTACTAGACATGACAACATAAAAATCAAATGTTTACATACTAAAAATTACACAAAAAGAAACAAAAAAAACTATAAAGAATTTGTATATACTTAAATGTCAAATGAGCAAACAATACATTAGTGTGTATGACAAAGGAGTAATGATCTTAGTAAATAAACACGTTCACCATACAAACTCAAGGGACATGAACAGGGAAAAAAAGAAAAACATAAAAGATAGTAATACAGGGTGAGAAGGTTAAACCCAGTTTTGATTTTAAATATTTGACTTGAAACACTTAAGCTACACTTGATTTGATCCCTAGCACTGCCAACCCTGCTCCCCAAAAAACAGTTCTACTGAAATATGTCAATTTGGCAGATTCAAAAAGTGTTGAAAATTAATTCTAAAAGCAATACCCGTCATCATTAATAAATTCTGGGCTAGCTGGGCATGCCTCTAATCCTAGTACTTGAGAGCCTGAGGCAGAAAAATCATGAGTTCAAGGCTGGCCTAGGATAAGAGTAACATCTTCGGTCTTAAAAACAGAACAGAAAACCAAAGTCATTCACGCCCTCCGACTCTGAAAAGCCACCGCTACCAACTATTCCTAAAAAGTAAGCAAGAAAGTAGTTGTGTGACAAACTTCACTTCTACTTTCTTAAATAGCTATTGAACTAAGCTGCAGTGCCCCCAGTGAGCGAAGTAGGTTAAGTGCCTGCATTTTATAGCAAAATGCTTCACAACCATGTGGATGTGGAAGCTGGGTAGTTCACGAACATTATCACTAGAGCAGGGCGTGTAGGTCCTTCAGTTACTCCATGATTTTTTTTTTCTTTTAGGTATACTCAATTTTAGCTGTTCATCTATAGTTAAATAAAATTAAGCATATTTATAGGAGTCGTAGTATTGGAAACCACAGCATTTTATTCCCCTTACTTAAAAAAAGTAAACTTGGGCCAGGAATATAGCTCAGTGGTCTAAGCACCCGCCTGGCAAGTGCAAGGTCCCCAGTTCAATCCCCAGTACCAAAATAAACAAATAAATAAATTTACTTCCAGAAAAATATTAAATAAAATAAAATTTTGCTATATAATGAGACAGGAGCATGAAAGGCACCCTAAACAAGAAAATGAAAAGCATCTGAACAATTCTATAAACGAATTCTTATACTTTCTCCTTCCCATATCAGTGATGATGTGAATTCCAGAAAGTGAAAATTTTCCCTATAAACAAATCTTACACCATAAAATGGCTGTGCAGTCAGACTGACCACCTGCCAAGATCCAGTAAGGATTTAAAAGAGAACATGAAGCCATCAAAAGCCAGTCAACCAACAACCTCTCCTGTTCTAATTGGGTAGGAAAAATCTCAGTATCTGAAAAATACATACCAATATTAGAGAACATACATACTCTTCCTTACAAACAACTAACTTTGGAATTACTGTTTCATTTTTCATCTTCCTAAAAGGAAGGCAATATTCAAACAGCAGGAGAGTACAGTTGGTACTAAGTTGACCATAATGATACTTACAATCTTTGCGTTTTTCCCACTTTTTCTGAGTTGCTGAACAGCAAAGGCGTGCTCAACATTATCCATCGAAACTCCATTAACCATTGCAACCCGGTCATTTTCCCTGGGGAGAAATAGTCCCGAAACAACATATTAGAGATAAAAAGATGCAGCCAAGCTTGTGGAAAATGTTCAAAAAATAAAATTCTGAATGTGGGCAAATTAATGTATTTGTCTTCTGAGCAATGACACCAGTACTCCTCTTTCAAAAATTAGTCTTTCTCCTAAATTTCTTTTAATCCTTCTCATTAGTCTCATTTTTCCTGTGTATCTTTCTAACCTTACTATGACACAAAAGATGAGAGTGAGCTCCAAAAGTCTAGACTACCTAAAACAAGCTCTTTATTTTTACATCTACATTCGATGAAAAGTGATACTAACTTTTCACTTACTATTAAGCTTCTTTCTTAAATATGTTCTTTTTGAGGAAAAATGTTAACTATACCACTTTACACTTGGGGATATATATACAATAAAATCACTAACAAAGCAGGCCAGAGAATGGAGACAAGAACAGTGCTTGACACGGGCATCTGAGAGAAGAAACAGACTTACTGCAGCTGTCCTTCTGCTGGCCCTCCCTTCAGCACGTCGGAAATTACTATCGAGGTTTCCCCACTCTGGAAATGAGGATTATCTCTTCCACCAGATATTGCAATTCCAAATCCAAATCCAGGAGCCTAAAGTAGTGATTACAGTAAACACTGCTGTTGATGATGAAAATAACTGTTCATTACAGCATATGCTACAATCTAGAAAAGTTTGACTACAGAATTAAAAATTGCTGTATCTATTACCTATACGTGATTGTATGGTTATGTACTACATTTATTTATCCTTATATCCTCATATGAGAATGCATGCACTAATACTAAACACAACAATATTAAAAACTGTCAATTACAAAAAGTTTTAATTATTAAAATAGTTTTAAATGTTGAGCACTGAAATTCTGAATTATTTTTTATTGTCAGAAGGCTGTGAGGACTGACACTGCCTGTGATCATCAAAAACACTATTAACTATTTTAGAAAATCAAGTATTAACATTTCAATTTCTTTCAGTTACTTTAAAAATCTGTCATAGTAGAATCTAACATTGTATACACTATAAAGCATATATTATTTATGGCTTTTATATTACATACTTATATTTAGCTGAAATAAATTGTAATGAAGTAAAACTTTTGAAAGAGCTAAAAAAATATTTAACATAATGACTAAGGATAGCCTAATACAGAAAAAATTCTAGTTATCTCTAAGTTATTAAAAAATTACCTAATCTCAAGGAAATCCACACCATTCCCTAGAACAGAAATAAAGTACTCAGAGTGGTCTAAAAGGATTATACATTGTTTTTAGAAATCCAGAATCATTAAATCATTAGATCAAAAATGTTCTAATAGAAAGTTGTACTACAGACCTATGTTCTAACAATCACCATATGAGGATAAACAGCATGAGGACAAAAGCTCCCACCTGTCTAGTGCACCACTGGACAGAGCGGACCACATATTCATGATCAGAAGTAATGACACTCCGTCCCATCCCAAAACTTACAAAGTTAAGGGAAAAAAAAGTTCTTCAAAAACAATGAACATGGATTTCACTACATGTGTCCAAGAAAAATGCAAACATATGTCCACACATAAAACATTCACAGCAGCATCAACTTTAATAGACAAAAAGCAGACACAACCCAAGTCTACCAAATGATGAATAAGTGAAACAGTATATCCATGCAATGGAAACTTAAATGACAACAAAAAAACGAAGTACTGACACACACTATATTACAGATGAACTGAGCTTTGAAGACATGCTTTGAAACCAAACACAAAGGTTCATTAACAGTAGTGCTCCATTTATATATCTGCAAGACAGCAATTAGATCTCAAGTTGTCTAGTGCTAGGAGAAAACAATGACTGTGGAACGATGAATAATGGGTAGTCACTGCTGTATACTCATAACTGAAAGGAAATTCTGGTTTTACTTTAGAATGACTCAAAGCAGCAAAAATTAACAAAGTAGTAAATCTTAACTCTTAAGTACACATATTTTCAATAGTTATATGTATAGAAATGTTACATACAGTACTTCAGTTGGTACTTGTGTGAATGCAAACTCAAGCAGCTGTTTATATGTAAGGGGGAGGAGGCTACCAGGCACCACCTTTATGTGAAGGAACAGCTGTTTACCTTAAGTCATATAAAGGTATGCAAGCCTGACTAATGGACAGACATTTTTCTCCACAATGAAAGAATATACCTATTACTGTGAGAAAAACTCATAGCATTTTTCATAAACAATGAAATTTCAATTTTAAAATTAAAGTTAGAAAAATTTTTATCTGCCATGATGAGAATAACAGCTTTTCATATACTTCAATGCTTTCCTGAAGAGAAGACTGGTGATACTAACATGTGATTTTGAAAAATATTTTACAATTAAATGCATCATCATTTGAAAGATTTGCTTAACTCAGGGAGCCAGTATTTTCTCAAAGCCCAAACCATAATATAGACTAAAGCACAGATGAAAACAGGCCAATAGAACAGTAACAGTACACAAGTTCACTAATACACACTTTTAAACTGTACACAACTACCCTTTAGAAAACTAAAACTTGTCCCCTAAGAGAACTATTAAAATAACTCTTGATCAACAGTTTGTATGAAGCTTTTTTTTTTGGTACTTTAACAAAAAACAACATATTACAGTAGCATTTTTAGGAACTTGGGGATAATCACAGACTTTTAATTTTCTTAACAAAGTACAGTGTACTAATGGACTTGCTAATACACTAATTTCACATTCCTAAAATAAATGACTTTCTCATGGAGTACTTATGTAGTGCTGACCCTTGTTTGCTTTTTTTTTGTTTTGTATTTTTGCACAGATATACACAAAAGATGTTGGCCTTTAATATTTGATGGTAGGGCCAGCCAGATAGCTCAGAGGATTAAAGTGCCTGCTTAGGCAGACACAGAGGCCAGGGATGGGATCCCAGGCCTACCATGCCAGCCCTGCAACCCCCAAGGCATGCTGAAACAGATATTGAGACTGGGTATGGTGGCCTGCACCTGTAATCCCAGTGCTTGGGAGGCTGAAAACAGGAGCCCACTATGAGTCCACTTTGTATAGTGAGACCCTGTAAAGCCTGTACCAAATACATTAAAAATATATTTGATGTTGATTGGCTTGTCTATCATCTTTTCATCAGTCTTTAACTGTCTACCAGTCATTATCAGTTTCAGTATCAGTATTACACACAAACTGTTAAGGATCATGCATACTGCTATGTCATCTAGGGGAAAAATTTGGTAATACATTAGAAAAGCAGAAATGTGTTATCTCTCGACACTAATTTCTAGAAACATCAGTACTTCATTTTTATTGCTGAATACTACGCTATTACATAGATCAGTTACATAATTAACAGTTGGTCTATTATTCATTAGCTAATAAACATTAAATCATGTGGGCTTTTTTGTTTTGTTTTGTGGAACTGGGGATTGAACTCAGGCCCCTGTGCTTGCCAGGGAAGCGTTTATTCCACTGAGCCATCTCCCTCTCCCTGCTAATAAACATTCTGTGCTACATCTACTTTGGCCTATCATGAATAATGCTACTAGGAAAACTGGTGTTTTTATTCCTTGAATATATACTTGTGAATAGAACCGCTGGGCACATAGTTGATTTTATAGTTAGCTTCTGAAGAATTCCCAAAATGTTACCTACAATGGCTACACTATTTTACAGTTCCATAAGCAATGTATAAAGCTTCTTGTTTCACCCACTTCCTTAACACTTGCCTCTGTCTGTCCTTGCACTTACTGCTACCATAGGGATAAAGGAAGATCTCCCTATGGTTTTTTATACATATTTCCCTGATGTTTATTCATTTAACTTACCTCCACCCTCCTATAATTATAGATATGCAAGTATCTGCCAACATGAAGTATAGGCATTCTAGGTACCTGCCAAGAGAACGCAGCTTTAAGCTAGCGCCACTTAGTCCATTTGTAGACCACACAGCAAGAATGAGACTGTCACACTGATCTATCAGTGGTTCTTAAAGTACAACAACACCAAAGGCCCTAACCCTTTATTTCAAACTAGAACATTTTAAACACTAGCAGGCCCACTTCATACCAACTGAATCATAATTTCCTTGTGTGGAGAACCACCCAGCTGATTCTTCCTACCTTACAAATGTGGAAATACACTGCTCTAGAACAATGGTAAGCAAACTACGGTCCAAAAGGTCAAATCCAGCCAGTCACCCATTTCTATAGTTTTGTTGAAACACTGTCACATCCATTTGTTTACTTATTATCTTCAACTACTTTTGCAACAAAGCTGTAGAGTCACAAAGCTATGACAGGAATTTATGGCATACAAAGCTCAAATCATTTGCTGTCTTCTTATAGAAAGTCTTGGGGCACACACATTGAGAGGGCAACTGAGAGGGCAATTGAGACTGGGCGCAGTGGCATGCGCCTGTAATCCCAGTTCTTGGAAGCCTGTAAACAGGCAGATCACTATGAGTCTGATCTAGTAGTGAGACCCTGAACACCCTTTAGACTCTTCCCTAAAATACAAAAAAAAAATAAATATAAAAAATTTTAAAATGTTAAAAAATAAAAGGAACAGAGCCAACTAAATTATGCTCTGGCTAACACCTCCTGGCTTACACTGCATGGTTTTAAAAACCATTCAGTTATAATCTCTCTCTGAGGCAACACAATCCTTCATTTCCAGCACAACAACTGAAAGAATGAAAACCAAAAATTTATGAGTGAAACACTCCTCTTATCTATATTCATCTTGTGTTTTGAAACCTGGAATCAAACTCAGGACCTTGAGGTTGTCAGGCAAATGTTGTGCCACTAAGCTGTATCACCAGCCTTCTAGTTATCTTCTAATGATATTTGTTCACCCCAGCCAACAGTCCCTTTTTGACCCTCCCCTTCCTGAAATGCACAGAACTAGTAAGGTATAAAATGGAATCTACAAGAGTGGGCGTGGTGGTATAATCTCAGCTCTTGGGAGGCTGTAAGAAGGTGGATCACTAATGTCCCATGTAGTAGTGAGACCCTGAACATCCCACAGACACAAAAAAAACAGAATGGAACCTACACTGATCATTCTGACAGAAGTCCTTGGGTCTGCATGAATTATTTACTACCCAGATAACTTTGGATGCAACTTTTAATATGCTAAGAAAACTCAAGATTCTATCTTCTCAATATTAAAGATCTTTTCCCATTTCATTTAAGCTGAAACATAAGTAGTAAACACACTTTACTGTGGTAAACATGTTGCATATTTTCTATTCCTGAATTCCTCACAAAACTAAGCAAGAGTACAAAGAAAAAACACATTTCTGGCCAATCTGTCCTATTTTGTTTACTAATTACACTAGGAAAATTACAATGTGGTAATAGCTAATAACGCTTCTGGTTTTGATAGTTTCTACCTAAAAAAACTATAAACAAGACCAAGTGCTAGGAGTCATATCCCAGTAGCTCCCCAAAGCCTTATATACTTGCAAGGCAAGCCTTACAGGGTGACTAGCTCTTGCGGACACATTCATTAGTGCATCAGTCATCTGAGGAGTGGTTGGGAGGTGGAGCCTGGTCAAGGAATACAGCTGTCAGAGGGGGCCTGGAAGGGTGCACTGCATCTCCTTCGCCCTCTCCTCCCTTAGCTCCATGTTTCCTGGTCTCCACCATCAGCAGCTCTCCACTACACCAGCCCTCAGTCACTAGCCAAGTGTACATATAAAACATTTATGAAGCCAGCCAACTATGGACTAAAACCTCCACAAACTATGAGCTAAAATAAATGTTTCTTCCTTTAATTTGTAGGCTATCAGGTACTGTATTCTAGTGATGGGAAAAGAATATAACTTAGATTTAGTGTATACAGAAAAATATTTTAAAAAAACAGGAGCAGGAATCAACATATGGCAGTTACAGCAATTTCAATGAAATCAAAAACTTGAAAAAAATACAGCCAGCAAGATAGCTCAGAGTTCTCAAGTGCCTGCTTAGGCCAGCTTAGGCAAGAGTGCAGAGACCATGGTTCAATCCCCAACAGCACATGCCATGCCAGCCCTACCCCCAGGATGGGCTGAGTCAGACACAAAAAATAAAAACAAAAGCACTATTGAAAAAAATACAATAAAATTGTAAAACTGCTAGCCAAGAAAATGACATAAATTGTGAAAATTAAGAATGAAAAAAGAGCTACGGAGATAGGCTGGCAGTCTAAATACCTGACTGGCAAGCACAAAGACCTGTGTTTGATCCCCAGTACTGCATGCCATGCCAGCCTATGCTGAGCCAGCCACCAAAACCAGACATGGTGGTGCACACCTGTAATCCCAGTGCTGAGAAGGCTGACACAAGAGGATCACTATGAGTCTGAGCTGTGTAGTGAGATCCTGTGCCAAATAAACATATAAATAAATAATTAAAAAAGAATGAAGAAATATCCTTACAAATCATTCTTTTTCTTTTTAAATTCATTTATTTATTACAGTGTCTCGCTACACATCATGGATTCTTTTTTTGCGGGTGGGGGGGTCAGCTCAGCCCTCCCTGGGGGGAGGGCTGGCATGGCATGTGGTGCTGGGGATCGAACCACGGTCCCTGAGAGGCGCTTTAGACTGCTGAGCTATCTTGCCAGCCCACAAATCATTCTTTATAAAAATAAACATTATAAACACTAAGGTGGATGACAGAAACAAAAATCTCAGACTATACAAACAATGCCACAAAAACAACCAAAAAATATTAATGAATATATATATATATATATATATATATATATATATATATATATATATATATATAATTGGAAAATTCCTATCTAAAATTACAAATACCAACACTACCATTCAGGGAAAGAAAAATAATTATATACAAACTCCACCAGGAACCACACAAAGAAAGAATAAAGTCCAACTCCTTACTCTGATGTTGACAGCTTTTTCCAGTTTTTTTTTTTAAAAAAGTTTAAGAAGTACTGACCAATTTATCTCTCATCAACATTCAAACAAAGGGCTGGGGATATAGGTCAGTGATACAGTGTCAGCCTGGGAATGTGAGGTCTTGAGTTTGATACCAAGTACAAAACAAATTAAAAAAAAAAAGAAAAGAAACAGGGCCAGCCAGATAGCTCAGTGGACTAAAGTGCCTGCTTAGGCACAGTGCAGTGATTAGGGTTCAATCCCAAGTGTGCCAGCCCCACCCCTGGAGGATGCCGAGATGGCAATTAGGACTGGGCATGGTGGCGTGGGCTTGTAATTTCAGCACTTGGGAAGCTGAAAACAGGAAAATCACTGAGTCTGATCTAGGTAGTAAGACCCTGTAGACCCTGTGCCCAATACATTAAAAAAAAAAAAAAATTAAATAAGTACCTTCACAAACATTGGCAAATTAGAAAAGCAATGTGTAGCATAAATAATTCACACAACCAAACACAATTTATATCAGGAAGACAAGGCTGTTCAACAATACGAAATTCACCAAACTCACAATGAAAAAAACTATAGAATCCGAAGTTATATTGTTCAACAAAGAAAAAGAAAACTCTTAAACACATATACAAGAAAAAAAAAAAACCTAAGATAAAAGGAAACTTCTTTAACCTAATACATGGCAAAATATTAACAGAAGTTCAATAAAAGCATTTTCTTAACCCAATGAAGAAAAATTTATAAACCCATCATACTGATGACATACTACTTTAATCTAAGATTTGCACTAAGGGAAGTAGGTCAGCTCACTGTTCAACACCTTGAAGTTCTACATACTGTAATAAGGTAAGAGAAAGAAGTAGAAATGAAACTGACTTCACTTGCAGATAATGCGATTATCAGTGTAGAAAAATGGTAAACGATCTAAAAGTAAGTTTCTAGAATTGATAACTTTGGATAACCACTAAGATAACAATGTACAATGTATCAATTATTGAAACTGTCCTATTAGTCAGTTTTAAAACTGTCTCACTACTATTTCTCAATAAAATAAAAGAATTGATAAATTTAAGAACACCACAAGGCCATTATTTAAAAAGTAAACAAAAAATCAAAAATTGAAATAAATCTTTAAAAAAGCACCAAAAATTCAGTTATTTAAACATAAACCTAATTCACAAATCTACAGAACAGCAATGAAAGAAATTAGAGAATGGGCAAAAAGGCCGTTTACAGAAAACTCACCACTGTTAAGATGTTAATTCTCCCTAATTAATCTACATAGACACAGTGCAATCCCAATGAAAATGTCACAGTGAAGGGAAGAAGGGCAGTAAAAACTACAAAACTTATCCTAAAGTTTATATACAGTGACACACAACTGTAGTCAAGGCCAAGCTCAATATGGACAACACAGCTAAAAGCCTCATCTCAAAAATAAATTTTAGAGCCGGGCATGGTGGCACAGGCCTCTAATTCCAGCACTTGGGAGGCTGAGGTAGGAAAATGGTTGTAAATTCGAGACCAGCCTGAGCTACAAAGTGAGCTTAAAGCCAGCCTGAACTGCATAGTGAGACCCTGTCTCAAAAAGACAAAATTAATTAATTAATTTTAGGAATTAATCAAAACAGGGCCAGAGATATAGCTCAGTGGCACAGCACCTGCCTGGCAACCACAAGGTCCTTAGTTTAATTCCCAACACTAAAAAAAAAAAATAATAATAATAATAGTAATCAAACTAAGACACATGTGCATGTGCATAAACCAAAAAAGACTACATTCGGAAGATTCACACTTATGATTTCTGTACTTTTAGTATAAAGTGCACCACTGCAATCCCTGCCCTCGATCCCAGACAGGAGGATCACTGTGAATTTCCAGGGCAGCCTGGGCTATAGAATGAGTTCAAGGCCAGCCTAAACTAATCTACATAATAAGTCCCTGTCTGGAGGGAGGGGAGATGTAAAGGATGTGTATCTATATGGTCAACTGATTTTTGATCAAGGTAGAAAAGTAAATACAAAAAGGATAATTCTATCATCAACGAAAATACTACTCAAAATCTTAGAACACTTGTGTAAAAAAATACCCTCTGTCCATACCCCATGGTACACATAAAAAAAAAAAAATACTGTGATCTTAGGTCTGGCGAAGATTTCTCAGGTAAAATCAAAAGCATTACTGATTAAAAACAAAAATTGAACATCAAAACTGAAAGCTTACACTCCACAAGATACTGTGAAAGGAAGGAAAGTATATACCAGATAATGGGAAAGCATATTTACAAAGCAACACCTGACAAAGATCCTCATCTAGAACAGTAGTGGCAAAGCCAGGCATGTGTGCTGCAGCAGGGAGTCTTCACCACTGAAAGCTCTAAGAGGTTCACCATCACTGATCTAGAAGATACAAAGAACTCTCAAAACTCCAACTCCTGAGCAGCAACAGGAACTGTTACTGAATAGTAAACAGGCAATCTACTGAATGAGAAAATGTTTGAAAGTCATTGTTTCTGATAAGGTGTTAGTTAAATAATCTAACTAAAACTGGCAAAATATTTGAACATATTTTACCAAAGAAAGTAAATCAGTGATAGCATATCAAGGGATGTTTAACACCATTAGGCTTTAGAGAAATGCAAACTAAAACTACCAAGAGATACTACTAGACACCTATTAGCATGACGGAATCCAAGGGGAAGCAACCTGACATCATCAAGTGTTGAGGAAAACACCGAGCAGTGTAGCTCTTATACACTGCTTGTGGATGGATATGCAAGGTGGTACAGTTTGCCAGTTTCCTATGAAATTAAAAAACTACCATACATAGCCATTCCATTCTCACCTAAAACAATAGTAAAAAAGATTTATTCATAATCAACAAAACTAACAATAAATGAATTACATATTCATACAGTGCACTACTACTCAGCAATAAGCAAAAAATAACCACTTATACAAGCAACATCATGGAGAAATTGCAAATGCATTAATAAAAACATAAACTGTAAGTCTCAAAAAAGGTACATACTATATGACATTCTGGAAAAGGCGAAAGTACAAGAACAGAAAACAGATCAGGGTGAGGGACGAGGGGTGAGGAGACAGAGTTGACTATAAATACATGCCAGGCAAAGTTTAAGGTGATGGAGATGTTCTATATTTTAACTGCAGTGCTGGTTACACGACTGTGTTTGCCAAAACTCAGAACTGGGCTCGATGAATCTTACTATATGAATTAGACCAATAAAAGCAAAAAAGACATTAAGAAAAAAAATGTGTTTAAATGATTCCAAATCACTGTGTCATAGTCAATCATATAGTTGGAAAGTTTGAAATTATTTTATATATTTAATCATACATATGATTTAAATATTCTATTAACACAACAGGAGGACATTCTTCAACTTCATAAATTAAAAGTTAAAGTTAGTACTACTGAATGGTTTTGTTTACCATTTAGTGGGACACAAAAAAGTCAAGTCTAACCATTAACATCACTGTTTTTGAACAGTTTACCCATTAGCTATTATGTGCAGATTCATAGATTCATAATGCTATTAGGAGGAAGGGTCCAGGAGCATGATTCTCTCCTTGCCAACTTCCTAATAATTCATGTAAATAAAGCTGGTAGAAATACTGCAAAGCAATATGCTTAGCACCATATATGAATACTGTCTTTCTATATATTCTTTATGAGTCAGCTCTGTTCTGGAAGACGAAGAGAATTTTGAGAGATAGGTTAAAAGCTGGAAAAGTATGAATTAGCCTCTTTTTAAGCAATGAGAGGGCTAGTAAGATAGCTCCATGGACTAAATGCCTGCTTAGGCAAACACAGGGACTGGGGTTTAGTCCCTAGCACCACATGATGTGCTGGACCTGCCCCTGGGGCACACTGAACCGGCCACTGTGTCTGGGCACAGTGGTGCATACCTGTAATCCCAGCACTGGGAGGCTGAAAACAGGAGGATCACTATGAGTTTGAGCTGCATAGTGAAACCCTATACCAAAAACACTAAAATGAAATGAAATGAAATAAAATACACAAAACACATGAGAAAGCAAGGCTTTACAGCAGAGGTAAGAAACAGAACAAGGACTCAGATCTTCAGACACATATTTATACTCCTACTTATTTTCTACTCATCTTTTGGCCATTTGCAACTACTTAAGCAATAGCTTAGGGTCTATATATTTCAAATGAACAAGGACTGTATCTGTCACAATTTTAACATGTACACAGCCTGGTTTATTTTAAACCTCAAGCCTACAAAACAAATCTATATACTCAGAAGAGTTGAGACAATCTGTACTTTACATTAATATACAGTATTTAAACTGATCATTCAAAATTATAAGCACATCACTTTATACTGAAGTCAGGAATAAAAATAACAAATACACAAGTAACAACCAAAAGGATATATGAAATAGTAATCATGTTAACTTTTGACCTTAATAAAAAACTTATTGCAACTCTAATTTTAAACAAAAGAATATGGAAAAATTTTCCCCCTTCTTCTGGCTTCCTGACATCTGGCTTTCCTCTATTGTTTTCAAAAGCTGCCAGTATCCTGAGTTATAACACAGATTATTTACTGCAGCAGAAACTCACCCTGTGAAGCGTCACTGTGTGTTGTTCCCATATAGCTGTTTCCTCCATTGTTGTGCTCTGATAAAGCAAAATAAAAACATATCATTTCACCTTTCAGAAAGTTTTTAATAAAGCAACAAGCATCCATCAAACAATGCAACACAATACTAAAATTTATACTATTAAGACTAAAGATACTCTGAAAGGAGTTTAATAATTACAGAAGGTTTTTTGGTTTGCTTTTGTTGTAAGAGACAGGAAACTACACACAGGCACTTCCTTTGTTTCAACTTAATTTGAACAGATGCTACTCTGTATTTGTTTCAAGCCAGATGAAACTGGTACTTGAGTTAATTCAGCAACTTTATATTTAATCTCAGGTAAAAGATAACACTTAGAACAGTGGTAACCAAACATTTAAAAACACTCTGTTGTGCAAAAGAAGGGAAAAGTAGAATACCTCTGTACTGTTATTATAAATACACATGTAAAAGGAAACAGGCAAAACCATCTGACAATACGCTCAATAGCTGCTTTTGAATGTCTTAAACATTGCTTGTTCCACTTTGTTTTAGGGCAGAATTACCTTCTCAAACTAACCATGCATAAAAAAAAGATTTTTCTACTGTTCATATCATGACATGTATGGAACCAGAATATTTATGAATATATATGGAACCAGACAGAAAAATAGACCAAAAAAAAAAGTTCTCACAAGAATCACAAGGTAAGGGCCCAAATAGCTCAGCAGATTAAAGCACCTGCTTGCAGGGGCGGGGGCTTTGATCACAGGGCCTGCCCTACCAGTCCCACCCCCAGAGCACGCTGAGATAGCAACTGAGACTGAGCATGGTGGCATGCACTTATAATCCTAGATCTTGAGAGGTTGTAAACAGGTGGATCACTATAAGTCCGATCTAGTGGTGAGACCCTGAACACCCTATAAACCCTTTCCTAAAATACAAGAAGAATCAGAAAGTAATAAAATAGGGTGGCAAGATAGCTCAGCAGACAAAGCACCTGCTTTAGCAAGCTCAGGGACCAGGGTTCAATGCTAGATCCCCTATGCCACAACAACCCCACCCCCTCAACAGACTCCAGGCATGGTAGCACATGTCTGTGATCCCAGCGCTGGGGAGGCTGAAAACCTCACTACCTGAGACCCTATACCAAATACACAAAAGAAAAAATAAAACAATATAAGCTGCAATATATTCTTATTCAAGTTGTAGTATTGTTGTGAACTCACAAGCAAAATAAATCATCTAAAAGATACACTAAAAAATTCTAAATAACACTGTAATGTGGTTAACCACTCTTAGAGATTTAAAATAATTCTGTCTCTCTGACAATAAAACTGGGGCTCCTAAAATACATTTATTTGTAAGTAAATTTGATAAAAAGATTTTCTAGGAGTTATCAAAGGATCAGGGGAAAGGGGGGAAATGTAGAGCATGACCTTCTTAGAACATCCCTCGTCACCTATCATTACAAATGCGTATTTCACAAGCGCAGTCTACCTTCTGTTACACCACTGCCATGAGCTTCATGAGACCATGCCCACCCACCACGGTGCCGTGGCCCGTTTCTCCTTCCCCACATGACTTCAACTGAAGATTAATGTTACTTCAGAAAATGAATCCCTATAATTTAGGCCTGCTTCCCTAAATTCAAAAGAACTAGATTAACTTTCCTGTCAGATAAGTAAGAGAAGGATCTCTGCATTCACTCCCACAGGTAAAAACTACCAATCTTAACAGCATTTTGTTTTAATCTTTCAATCAAGTGGGGTAAAACCTCCCTTCAATGAAACCTCCAATAGAAATAAAGCTGTTTTTTATTTTTTTGACAAAAAAATGACCAAAATTCGGTGAATTTTAAAAACTCTATCAGTGTGAACCCCTGATGGCATGAATATATCCACTAAATATCATTACTTCCACTAAAATATATGTAACAAACATATCTGGCATAATTGCCAGTCTGCCCAATCCCAACTGATGCTAGGAATGAGCACTGCTTAGCACAGCTCTAAGGAGGTCTTTCTTAGATACATTTTGTTAACCAAGAACATGGCTTCTCTTCCTTTTCAGTCTCTTTCCTATTAGTCCAAATTCCAAGTGGTTAAGTCTATCATCCTCTACATGGTTTTAATGATCACCTAGTTCATTTAATGTCAGGGAAGGAAAGCAGGTTATGAAACACCTTGCATACTATCCTTCCACTTCTGTTTAAACATGAGCAGGGGAAAAATGTTAAAAAGGGGGGACACCCAAATGTTAACATTAGCCATCTTCAAAGTAAAGGGTCTGCAAGTGACATCTGTCCATCAAGTGTTCTTTTTGCATCCTTTGTCCATTCCTACTTAACCTGGTAATGCATTTCTAATTATATTCACTAAACCTCCTACACAACATTTCAAATAATGTCCAGTTTTAGCTTGGCTTTTAGGGAAAAAAAAAATCAATTATGTCTTACTGTTTTTTAAAAAATGTATTTATTCTATCACTTAACTAGTATGGGAGCTATACATTAAGGTCTCAATGTATAATCTCCAAGAAAAAGGGAACTTATTTTTTGTACAAGTGAGGAAGAGAAAAAAAAAAAATCAAAATGTAACTGCTCCCTCATTCAACATCAAAATTAATATGGTTTTTCTTGGGTGGGGTAAGAAAGTAGACATCCAATGGCCTTTTCAAGGGCCATGTGCCCAGGGCCCACCGAGCCTGTGACAAGGCCCTCTTCAAGAGCCAGTGATATAACTCAGCTTACTAAGGCAAATGCAGTAGTGACAGGGGTTCAATCCCTGGTACCACATGCAGCACTGACCCTGCCTCTAGGAAGGTGGAGGTTGCCCCGAGCCACAGAAGACCGGGCACAGTGCCGCACACCTACAATCCCAGTGCTGGGGAGGCCAAAAACAGGAGGACCACTACAAGTCTGAGCTGCATAGCAAGACCCTGGACCAAATACATTTAAAAAAAAAAAGACTCAATGGCCTCTTCAAAAGGTCAAAAGTGCTGATGCAGCTGTTTTATTAACTTGATTTACAAGAAAGGAGACATGTACAAGAAAGTGATAGAGCAAGAAATATCAAAAGGAGTGGCAAGCCAGCCTCTTGATCACAACAGAAAACCAATTTAATCCATAATATATTTCTCTGCTGTACTATACAGTGCGAGACAGACAGAAAGAGACAGACAGACAGAGGTATATTTTCCATTTAAATCACCACCCATGTCATTTGTATCCACTTCTTTCTTTTTTTTTTAAGTATTTAGTACTGGATCTACAGGGTCTCACTACATAGTTTGGACTCGTAGTCACCCTCCTGTTTTCAGCCTCCCAAGCACTGGGATTACAGGCACATGCCACAACACGTCTCAATCACCTGTTTCAGTGCGCCTGGGGGGCAATACAGCACACTGGGGATCGAACCCTGGGTCCCTGAGCCTACCTAAAGAGGCACTTTAATCTGGTGAGCTATCTGGCCAGCCCTCCTATTCAGTTCTCACCCTACCCCCATTTGATTTAGCAGCAAAAGTAAGTAATTCTATACATGGCTGTTTGTATAACCAGGTAATCCTAATGTGCTGTTTTGATTAAATTTATATATAGGTGGATAAACATAGATGTGTAATGACACAGAGTAAAATCACAGTGGTAGAATTTCAGTGGTCAGGATTTGGGAATCCACTTCAAAATTCTTCAACCTTATTACATGTTTGAAAATCAACATAATAAAATCCTGGAGGCTGAGGAGGAGAACAGCACCTTCTAGTAGACCATTCAGAGATTGAAGCTAAAATTAACTAAAAACATGTTTAGTACCAGTAAACTTACTAAAAACTATTTCCAAGAGCACTACATTTTTAAATGGCCATTGACAATTTTTTTTTTTGGAGGGGGGGGGTGGAACCAGGGATTGAACACAGGCCCTTGCATTTGCCAGGGAAGCACTTATTCCACTAAGCCATCTCCCCTGCCCACCATTGACAATTTTGACGCTTCACACAAGGGATGTTTGCTTTCCTCTACAAGGGCACCTAAGAAATAAAGGCCTGTGAAGTAGAGAAGAAACGAGGATTAAGAGTCTTAATAAATTTCACTGTGAACCCTTTTGCGCTGTTTTATAACACTCATCTACCTTTTATTAAGTAAGTATACTGACACTGTAAGGTTGTGTAACAGTTGTCTTTAAAACAATTGAGAAAATGAGTAATAGCAGTTTGCACAGGGATGTCTGCTGAACCATGAGACAGTCCCCAAAACACACTGGCTTATGTTTTATCCCACTACAATTCTAGCTGTCTTGTTCTTCGCCAGTAGCTGTGAAAGATGCTACTAAGTAAAAAGTAAAAACTGAACTAGCCCAGAATAAGAAAACCAGAGCCCAAACCACTCATTAACTAGAAATGCAATACTAGGTTTCCTTACTTATGAAATTAGGAAACTGACTGAGATTATAAAGTAAAAAGATCTTTCAGCTCCAAATTTTTTTTTTTTAATTTTATTTTATCAGCTCCAAAATTCTATCAGACTACTATTCTGAAGAACAGTATACAAGCTCAATAATCAATGATGCTGTGCAGGCATCAAAAGGGACTGTAATTCATGACCACTGGATTAGATCTGTGCACATTTCTAAGCATCAACTGACTAGAATCACAATCTCTGAAGAAGCAAAAAAACCCCCTGTATTTCAGAAATCTATGAAGAGTTTGTTTGGTTTCTTTGTTCTAAGATCCAGCTGGCAAAGACACTACTCAGATCACCAACTCTAAAGGGCTTCCTGCCAAAACGCCAGATCCTAATCCTAGGCAGTTTCACCATCCCTTACGGCTAATCAGAAATCAAACAGGGAAAGAGAGTAGGGTGCAAGAACCCACAAAATAGCTTTCTTTGAGATAACTGAGTTGAACAATTTGTGGGAAAGAATCAAAAGTTGCAAGGTACCAGGTCTTATGATGCAAAGCTGAGGATGTTAAGTTCAATAGGAAAACACCAATGAAGTTTAGAAAATCAAATTATATATCAGAATTCCTTAAGACTAATGCAAAAAATGGATTTGAGGTAGGGAGACCTTTGGACAGATACCTAAGAAACAAAAACCTTTGAGCAACAAGAACTAAGAAGTATTATGTTTTTAATATGAGCACTTTCCTTTACCAAAAAAAAAAAAAAGTTTAGAGGAGAGGAGTTAAAGATGATTCTCGGGTTTCTGAACAAGGCAGCAGAATGAAAAGGCAGGAAAAGATTACACATGCAATTTTAGACATGCATACCTTAATGTGTCTATCGGCTCAGTAGAGCAGAGATAAGGGAAGGAGGCAGCTTGGATACACAGGTCTATAGATCAACACTGCTATCCAGAGCAAATAAAATTACTCAGAGTAACCAACAAGGCAGTAGCACTGAAACCAAGAGAAAAGATCCAATAACCAGGAACTAAGATTACTCAGTGGACTGAGTAATATTTTAGGGATAGTAAAACTAAAAACATTTTGACCAGTTCCCAGTAAGAATATGTGAAAAACCAATGGAGGCAGTATAGATCATCATTTATCATCCAGACAATATACCAAAACAAAATTTGAAATCAATTTACCTTATCTGACATCATAAACTAATAAAGTTTTTGTGAAGTTCACAAAGTAGCAGACCCTTAAACATTATTAAATTACTTACCTAGAGTAAATTTTTCAGATTATCTCTTAAAGCACACTGGACAATTTCCTAACAATCTGCATTTAAGAAAACCAATAGTAGGACAGCCAGATAGTGCTTAGGCAAACATGGAGACTAGGGATCTGATCCCAGAAATGCTGTGAAGGCCCAGGCCGCACTGAGCCCATGATTGGGACTGGGAGTGGTGGCAATCCCAGCTCTTAGAAGAAAGATCACTACAAACCCCTGTAGACCCTGTACGATAGATAGATAGATAGATAGATAGATAGATAGATAGATAGATAGATAGATAGACAGACAGACAGACAGACAGACAGACAGACAGACAGACAGACAGACAGACAGATAGATAGATACAGACAGACAGACAGACAGACAGACATAGAGACAGAGATAGATAGATAGATAGATAGATAGACAGACAGACAGACAGACAGACAGACATAGAGACAGAGATAGATAGATAGATAGATAGATAGATAGATAGATAGATAGATAGATAGATAGATGATAGATAGATCCAGAAGTAAGGAAGTAAGACTACATTGGTGTTCTTGCTGGTTTCCTTTTGTGAGCAAAGCTGTCACACCAAAGTGTTTCCGATTTCCTGTGTTCCCAAGTGGTTTTGCTTGGTTGTTTTGTTGTTAACTTTTTTCCATACGAAATAGAAAACAAGATTACTTAACTCGGTGAGACTGAGTCAGAAACTAAATGATAAGCAGAAGGATGGTCCTGGCCCCCTATGAACTTCCTACTACAAACTTGATTATGAAATATGATTACTATTATGAAAATGAAGTACAAAAGAGAGCAGTGTATGTGTTGAAAATTGAAGGAATGTACTGCATTTGTATTACTGAGGCCTGTCTCTTTCTCTCTCTCTCTCTTTTTTTTTTTTTTTTGTGGAACCAGGGATTGAATTTAGGCCCTTGTGCTTGCCAGGGAAGCGCTTATTCTACTAAGCCATCTTTCCAGCCCCTGGCCTCTTTTAAATTCTCAAAATTGAGGGGTTGGGGAGATGGCTCAGTGAAATAAGTGCGTTCCTGGCAAGCACAAGGGCCTGAGTTCAATCCCCGGTTCCACCAAAAAACTAAAAAATAAAAAAAAATTCTCAAAATTGAGATGCCTAAGAAGCAGTTTAAAAAAAAAAAACTGAAGGCAAACAGCAATCTAAAGTCCAAGAAACACTTGCAGAACCCAAGAATCCAACAAACTTGAAAAATATAAGAACTCACTAAACATTGAGAAGTAATAATCAAAACATGGTAGGTATAATAGTACACCTATAATGCCAGCACTCAGAAGGCTGAGACAGGAGGAGGTCTGCCTGGGCTGCAGAGGTAATTCAGGTCAGTGTGGACTAAATAGTGAGAGCGCCTCTCAAAAGAAAACACAACACTAAGCAAACAAAAACATCAGGAGTGCAAAGAGTACAGCAATGGCAGGGTAGAAACCTAAATAGCAATAAACTTAGAATCCAACACACTATTATAGTCAGTAACAGACAAATTGTAACACTGTACCCACAATTTGACTAACAATTTGGAAGACAAATTATAAGATACACTTAATTGGGAAATATTAAGATGTTAAAGAAACTATTGTGTGAAATTTGATTGAAGCTAGAGTTTTGCTAAAAATGTCAAGGTCACAGAGGAGCTGCTGTATTATCTGCTGTCCTAAAACCAAATTAAATGAGTATCAGTTTAAGTTGCCATTCCAAGCACAGTATGAGGAGGGATCAAGTTATCTAGTAAAAGACACACTACCAGTCAAAATACTACCCTGTACACTTTCTCCATAGTTCTCCACACTTTCTGAAGCAGTTCTGGAAGTCCTCTCCATGAGTGGCTTTACAGGGAGTGACAAAAATTACAATGAATGCTGTTATCTAGTACCATCCAATAGAAAAGGCAAGCTCATAAAAAACACTGTGGTGAATTCTAATTACCTTATTCACCAGATCTGCATCATGTAACTACTGGTTCTTCCCAAAGTCATAATGACCATAAAAGGTAATCTTTTCTAATTGACTGAAGTTATCTTTTTTTTTTTTTGCGGAACCAGGGACTGAACTCAGGTCCTTGCACTTGCCAGAGAAGTGCTTATTCCACTGAACCATCTCCCCAGCCCCTGACTGAAGTTATCTAGGCGAACATTATACTGTAAAGGTATGAAAGAAGACTACTAAAAGTATTTTAGAAAGTGACAAATATGAAGGGACACAAATACTTAAAAGGAGGATTGTTCTGAGGTATATTAATGATAGTGTGTCTTTTTATGGCAATAAATTTTTCGACATTCACCATGCCTCATAAACAGTGAGAAAGTTCCCCCAGGAAGTTACAGATACTCTATGAAGTATGAAATCCAGAACCTTTCCTGGTTATCAAAAATGAAACTATTTTTAGTTGTGGCATTCTCTAATGGCTGAAGATAAAGAACTCTCAAAATTTTTCTGGTAGGAAGGAGAACGAAAAGAATGGCACAGCAAACACAGAATGACGTTTCTCTGAGCACATTTTTTGTGTGCTTCTTGGAACCACTGTACTGCTTCATGACACATCCTTCACATGTCCATAAGTAGTAAAACCAACAAAGCACAAGGAGGGAGGTGGGGCAAAAAGGACTAAGAACCCTAATGAGCAAACTGCATGACAAATGAATACTGAAGATGGAGGCAGGGAAGAAGAGAGTAACTTTACCACAAAGCTAGCATTTCAAAGTAAAAAGTTAAAAGAAAAATGCTACAAAGGTACCTGGGGAACATATAGCATGACAATAATTGCGAAAAAGCAGCAATTAGGAGAATGGTACATGCATCTCAGCCTTCTGGGAAGCTGAAGCAGGAGGGTGGCAAATGTGAGCCTATCCTTGGCAATTTAAGGGATTACCAGACTCAAAAGAGGGTGGAATGGCACCTGGGAATATGGCTAGTGTGAGGACCACGGTCTGATAGGGGGGAAAAAAAAAAACTATACTCACAAGAAAATTGGTTTCAGAGTTTTACCTTTTAAATTTGACAATGAACATAAACGAAATTTTTAACATGAAAAATGGTGCGAATTTGAAAAACAAGTAACAGCCATGTGTGGTGACACAAAACTGGAATCCTAGCACTTGGGGAAGCTAAGGCAGGTGAACTGCTGAAAGCTGGAGACCAACCTGAGCTAACAAAGTGAGTTCAAGGCCAGCCTCAACAGCACAGTGAGACCCTGTCTCAAAAAGATGCAGACACAGGATAAAAAAACACAGTAAAAGTGCTCTACACTACCATAAGGTGGGGTAAGAATACCTTTGTGTATGCTGTGAAAGGGGCACAGAGGTTGAGGGACAGTCCTGGGATACTAGTAAATGTTTTTTCTTTGATCCTGTTGCTGGGCAGAGATGTATGCTTACTTGAAAATCCATCAATCTGTATATACCTACGATTTGTTTAATGAATTATGATATAAAAGTTTCAAAATAAAGTAACCTGACAATAAAGGTTGGAATTAAATAAATATGCTTCCATCTACCAATTTTTTCCATAATTTTAAAAAGTGGCAAATACTGGTACAACTCATTACAGTACTTTTAAAAACTGATACAGGGCCTGGGGAGATAGCTCAGTAGAGTAAGTGCTTCCCTAGGAAGCACAAGTTTCTGAGTTCAATGCCCGTACCAGGAAAAAAACAAAACACATACACCCCCCCCACACACACACACCACCCCCCTACACACACGCGCACGTGATACAAACAGCGAGGGAAGAAAGCACAGTAAGTCCCCAAGGTACGAATGAGTCCTGCTGCAGGTCTCATTCACGAGTCAGATTCATTCATACCCAACAAAGTGCGCTGTACACTTATGAAAGTTTAAATTGGGGCCTTACTGTATTTATTCTACCTTTCCTGTACAAACAGTACCACTGGGTAATCAGTAAATGAAGGTGAGATTCTCTTTTTAGATATTCTGGCTAAAAATGAACAAGAATAAAATTTAGGCATCATTTTGCCACACCTAGTAAATTAAAAAGATAGTAAGAGAGAGGGAAACAGACCTTCTCAAATGGGAAGGGGATCAAGACATGTAGGGAGGAAGGCTGAAGGGCAAGGAGATGGGAACAGGAACTAAGATGTATCTACACGCCCCAACTCCACACAAAGAATAACATACATATCACAAACATACCAATAAATTTTTTTAAAGGAATATACACTGATCATACCTCCTAACATCACTAAAAGTAACAAAAATCACAACTTGTGATTCAACTTTATAAAATATAAATCAAATCTGAACCTAATCAAGATTCTAGAAAATCAGTTTCAGAGTTTTACTTTTTAATCTATTTGACAATGAACATGAAATCTGTGGTCTGTAACAAGCCAACTACCAGCTGGCACCTGCCTCGTGGGTACTTAAAATGTGACTCTACTTGAAACTGAGATGTGCTCCATCCATGTATAAAAATGCACAGGCTAGAGCTCAGTGAATTAGTGTGAAAAAATACAGAGCTGAGCACGAAGAGCAGAGGGCTCAACACACTGTAATCACCAAGCAGAAGCAAGAACCAAAAACCAGGCTGTGAAAACTTCTAGAGGGCAAATAATCCTCTTCTTCAACCAGTAAAATATCAAGGGAAAAAGTGAAGAAGAATAAACAGATCAGGAAATCTGTATGTGTAGGGGATGGAGCAGCCACACCCAATGATTGTGGTGAGATAACATTATTTGTGTCCCGATTTTTCCAAATATATTTAGAAGGGAAAGTGGAAAATTAAGAAATTAGAAAACATTAAACTGATTATATTTTATTTTCAAAGCATGACAATAGTTATAATGTGTTTCAAAAGTGTTCTTAGCATTCAGAAATACAAGCTCAAACATTAACAAATGAGAATACGCTTAGCATTCACTTTAAAATAATGGAAAGGGGAAAAGATAATGAATGGAATTATAAATGAAACAAACCTAGCCTTAAACCCATAACTGTACAGGACGAAGACTAACACAGAATTCATTATACTTGTCTATTTTTGTAGGATTTGAAATGTTCTATATAACAAAAAAGTAAAGCCAGGCGTGGTGGCGCAGGCCTGTAATCCCAGCACTCGGGAGGCTGAGGCAAGAGGACTGTTGTGAGTTCGAGACCAGCCTGAGCTATAAAGTGAGCTTAAGGCCAGCCTGAACTGCATAGTGAGACCCTGTCTCAAAAAAGAAAAAAAAAGTAAACACACGTAACTGGAGTGGGCTAGCAATGAATGACCTGATGATAACACTGCTGCTCCCGTGGTATAACAAGAAGCAAAACTTCCGTAGGCAGGGCACTGCAGAAACTGCTTCCCCTTTCGGAAAGGAAAACACAGTTAGGGTGAAAACACACTGATACTTTTTCTGAGAGTTTCTAGCTTTAAATTAACAGTGTAAGAAGGGACAACAGATATTAATTAATGACCAACAGACAACTAAGTTGAAGTTGCTATAAATGCTGTAGAGGAACAGTTTGGGAGCATCTCAAAACAAAAATTCTAAGCTAGTTTCTGGCTCAGGTGGGAAAGAGGTGGAGAGACAGCACAAGCAAGAATCCTGGAGTAGGAAAGTGTCTCTCATTTACTCAAATATTTTTAAACTTATTATGTGACAAACACTGCCTTAAGGTTTGCAAATAGCCAGACAATCAATATGATCTTGTTTCTCACAAAGCTTATGGTTTAATGGGAGAACAGATGATCAAAACACTTTCCAAATAAATAATATAACCAAAGGCTTAAATAAGCACAAAGAAGGAAAGAACAAGGCAAGAAAAAAACTCAAATCATAACTTGGTAGGAAATGCAGTACCTGCTAGGAACTAAAAAGAGAAGGTATACATTGAGACAGCAAGGAGGAAAAAGATGCAAAATGAGGCTACAGGGGTTGACAGGGGCCAAATAATGTATTAGGACTTTACTGACTTAATATGGATTTTTTATTTCTAAAATTAATAAGAGAATTCTTAGAGCAAGTATAAAAGAGCATGTGTACAGAAGGGCAGGGAAGAAGTTCATCAAATCTGGATTCTTAAAATTATTTTAGAACAAGTTATCATATAAGGGAAAAAAGGGGCTTATGACACTCATTAGGAGGCTGTTATAGAAGAAGTTTGGTTAGAGAGGAAGGAAAGAAAAGGATATAAATGGTAAAATGTAGAGATGGAACAAGTGGAAAAATCTGAGACGCTAGCAGGTAAAATCCAACAGAACTCTCTAACCATACTAAGCAGATACCAAACTCAACCAGGTACACTATATTTTAAAGTCTTTAATACCTACTGACTAGTCCATCAGGCTAAAAGACTGTCTCTTCAGGCCACAGTAATTAATTTGTTGTAAGTACAGTTTTTCAAGAACCCAATCACCCTTCCGTGGGCAAAACTACTAACTTATAGTTAAAACTACTACTAACTTCTGTTCATAAATAAATGTACACACACATATGCATACAATGTGTGCATACACATATTTGCCTGCTCTGATACTAAATGGGCTATAATTAAAATGTTTTTAAAAGACATTAAGATAAAACTTCACTGTGTCAGACAGTGTACTGGGTACACAGCTACCCTGAGATGAGTATTATTTGTATTTTTAATTTGCTTTTTATTAACAGATTAACTGCTGCTGACTGTAACAAATTCCTAGACCCTAAACTCACATCTTGACAGAAACTTAGGCTTCCTCAATGATAACGTCTTTAGTTTTTATTTTACTGTGTTTCTCTTTGTGTAGGAGCTAGCCTGCTGACAGGTAGATGGTGTTTACCCAGGTGCCCGCTTTGTAATAATTCCTTAATGTACATCTGCTTTATGTATTTTTATATGTTTGTACTGCATTTCACAATAAAAGGGTATAAAAATTAAGTCAGCTGGAAAGGCTTAAGTCAGGGAAATCCACGTTTAAAAAAAAAAAAAAAATACAGATTTACAACCTGTTTTGACAAACTGGAAGATCTGGCCTGTCTTCCTCCAAGACAACAATCAACTGAGCAACAGCTGCTTCCTTTAACCCCAATTGTATTCTCCAACTGCTACAGTACTTTTCTTCTGGCTTTAGTGATTCATACTACTTGGCTGGTCTCAGACTCACCCAACACCATTCCACACTCACATGATACTCATTCAAACACAGGAACGTATAAATGTGTACATGTGTAAGTTATAACAAAGCACACAAGCTGATGTGACTAATTACAAGTAAATTTAATCTCTGATCCTTCACCTACAAGAGACTAACAGTAGTAGAACACAACTGTAAAGATTAAATACTATCCCGTACATAAAACACTTAACTCAGTATGTTAGAGTCAGCACGCAATATGAGACGCTACTGTTTATTATAGACATGTATTTCTCATATTTACAACCTGAATGGGAACCTACTTGCCATGGCCACTGTCTTTAGGTTTTATGGATGATAAATATCAAAATATGGGCATAAACAGTTTTAATTAGTCCAATATTCATCATTTTTTAAAATCATTAAGTCAGTCTTATCAAGTCCCTACAATTACTTCATAAAAGCAAGCTTAGTTTGACTTCTTATGACTTTTAATGTCCTCAAGCTTAAAACCAAGTTAATTTTCAAGGTAAACACCACAAATAGCTTCCTACCTTTCATAACACTATTAATACTCCGATGACTAATGCTCAATCCAATTATTATTCCTTTCACAGTTGTATATGCTATTTATCTCCAGAAAGTCTATCTCAAACTATTTTCCAAAGCCATTATGGCAGCAAATCCTCACATAAAGACTGACAAGTTTATATATGAGCACAATGAAAACTAATGAACTACTGTCATTCACAACCTAGATCACTTACACAGTACTGAGAAAAACCTAGCCATCGCCAATATGGAAAGATTTTGTTTGTACAAAATTCAGAAACAGGCAAAAGCAATGGAATGGAATATATAATTAGGTGGTACGCTTATAAAGAAATGCTAGAAAATGAGTACCATAGGAAAAAAAATGATACAATCTTTGCAGAGGGGAGAGGATGACCCAGAAACGGCCTGCAGAGAGTCTAGCACTAATCATTATGCATGTCATGTTGCCTATGTTCACTAATAACCAGATCAGTAAGGTCCCTGCTCCTACCTAAATATGTTTATATATAAAATTAGCCATCCATGTTGTGAAAATCTGTAACATATGTATCATTGTATGTTACCCTGTTTATGTCATTTGTTCTCTTTGTTTTTGCTTCTATTTTTCACTCAAGTTAAAATACAAA
>PVKA01002969.1:61492-116616 GCA_004027165.1 Ctenomys sociabilis | reverse complement strand
AAAAAAAAAAAAAAAAAAAAAAAAAAAAAAAGGAGATGAGGACTTGCTACATAGCACAGCAGTCTAGGTACCTGCATGACAAGCACAAGGATTTGGGTTTGATGTCCAGTATCACATTAAGGGTTGGCCCTGGAACCGGGTGTGGTGGTGCACTCCTGTAATCCCAGCACTGTGGAGGCTGAGACAGGAGGATCACTACAAGTCCAAAACTGCATACTGAAACCCTGTACCAAATAAATAAATAAATGATTAAAATAATTTTTAAAAGAAAAACAGACGAAATTGCTAATTCCATGCCCACAGAATTTTGTTATGTTTAACATTCTGCCTATGTAAAATAGAAAAGTAAAATTAAATTTAAGCATAAACATATTAAACGTTTGAACATTATATCATCTTTTCTTTAAGATACTTGGTTCTTTTCCAGATTGACTATTTTTGTTTTGCATGTCCCAGCTAGGAGTCATATCTAAATACATATTAAAATACCTTCTAAGTGAAGTTATTGCCTTTGAAATGTGTTGCCATAACAACTCTCTTTGCTCTTAAATAATGTTGATTTAAATACGAATTAGTGTGTGCTCCATAAGATACTGATATGAGCAGTATTGACATTCAAAATAAACAGTAAGGAAAATTTCACAGACTAAACCATGGTCTGAAGGACAACTGTGCTAATTAACTGTACATATTAATTAATCTCCATGTTTTCTTTTTTAAAATGTTTTCTTCTGTGAAGCATAAGAAGGCAGTTGATTTCCTTGGCTCATTCTTTAGTTCAACTAATAAATATTCCTTTTAAAATGTATAGCAGGCAAAGAAGAGTCACCTCAGGAGAAAAAATTCTCTCAGGCTTTCACAGAGAAAATATTGATCAAGCAGTGGCCTTACCTCATCCAGATGGCTGATACTGACAAAAGAGCCACAAGGGCACGAAGTGCTGTACATGGTTTCAGGGTAAATCCCGAGGGCATTTGACTGATCATAATAGATAGCAAAATTTACATTTTTAGTTACATAGGTCTTACTTTAAGTTGGTCTTAAACATCCAGCAGAAAAGTGTAACCACAAGGTATAAAAAGTAAAGCTATGCTAATATGTGGAGCTGTAAAATGCTTAAATCAACAACTTCTGACTATTGCCAGTTGTGCTGGTAACTCACTGCTGTTATAAACCATTGGATTATATTGGGTTATTTTGCTGAATTTAAGTACCTACAATCTTTGCACTGGCATCAAGTATGAAAAAGTCCTTTAAAGATTTCTTCAATTATAGCTTTTCTAACAGCAATAGAGCAGCCATCTCTGACAAAAAAAAAAAAAAAAAAAAAAAGAGGGATATGAATACAGGACCATTTTGTAGTGAGGATAGTTAGGATAGATATATAGCTACTTTCTCTTAGTCCAATGAGAAGAAAGTTTTGTACTAATATTGTTTATACAACATATCATGTCTACATCTTGTTTTCTGAATAACTACTATAAAGACAGCAATATGCAACATATTAACTATTGTAACTGTCCTAATCTGTTTTGAAACTGTTTCATTGTTACTTTATCTTTTTTCTCATTAAAATGAATACAAAATTTTAAAAATAAATAAAAACTAAAAAAAATATATAGCAGACAAAGTTTATATATTGTAAAGATACTAACATGTTTTTTGTAATTTATATTTTGATTTTGAAGTATAAATTTCAGTTATCTTACTAATGTGTAATATATAATTACTTAAACTGAATACTTACTTTGTAACACTCCATTGTGAACAAAAATACTTGGTTTTGGATGAGGTTAGATGGGTGCGTTTATGGAGAAATTAAGAGTTTCAATTCTTTTGTTCAAGAGGAAAAAGTATCACATCATGTACAGAAGAAATAGTTCTCAAATGTTCATGACACTAAAATATGAACATAATGTTACATTTTCCACACTTGTAATCTTCCAACTCAAAAATCAACAATATACTGTATACCTAAATACTTTAAATAAAATTTATGTATATCCATTTAAAAATTTGAATGTTACAGTATGTATAACTTGCTAATCATAATACTGCTATGTTTATGAACTAAATAAATATAAAATAAAATATTTGTTGACTAAATGATATATTTGGCCATGTCCATATTTCAGTGAATGTTTTCAGTGATTTCCATATTTTTCACTTTTAATGGTGTAAAATCTTAGATTTTTACAACTTTTAATGTGTAATCTTCAGGAATTTTAAGATAAAATCTTAATAAAGAGACATTACAGATAAAATAGTAATGATGACAACAATGGTTACTACTCATATTTTTATAGCTTCATTAGGAACAAGCAATCCTGAACACTCTCTCAATATCTTATTTAATCCTCATGTAAACACGATACAGATAACAGTTTATAATGGAGCCTGGTAACATGATATGTTACAATGTATCAAACTTTCTACATAGGGGAAAAAATGGTACAGAAAGAAGTTAAACAGCTAGAAAAACCTGGTGAATTTTATATGAAACTAATGCTAGATCTTAGTCTCAAAAGCTCTACAAAGACCCAATTTTTATGCGCATTGAAATTCTGCCATTTTATGAAAGGGATATGTGTATTCCTTTCCTTCCGATGTGCCTCTTATGGTGAAGAAAATTGAAGTACACACACACAAAAAAGAAGGGAACACTGAAAGGCCAAGTAGGTTCATTTCATAGAGCTGCCATAAAAGAGTGCCAAGGACTGAGCAATTTAAGAAAAGCACATAGACACTTTATCCCCATACTGGGGTACATGTCCAACATCGAATTGGCAGTTGGTTTCTTCTGAATGCTCTCTGTTTACTATGAGGATAGTAATCTTCTTCTTTTGCTTACCTGGTCTTCTTTCGGTACATGCTTGTGTCCTAATCTCTAGAAAGATAGTAGCCATGCTGGATTAAGATCATTTGCATGAACTTATTTTTTGCTTAGTTACCTCTATAAAGACTCTATTACCAGAAAAGTTGTTGCATTGTGAGGTAACAGGAAGTTAGCATTTCAGCAGTGAATGCACTGCTAGGAGGAGGCACAGTGCGGCTTGTAACATGAAAACTTCCCCACAGTGCCCAGTGGCCTTAAATTTTTATGTAAGATTTTGTGGTTCAAATGTTTTTGATACAGAAGTGGAGTAAAAGTGAAAACAATAGGGGTGTCAAAGGAAACAAGAAACATACATAAAGGGTAAGAAAAATGTCTTCCATTACGCAGTTTTGAGTGCCATGCCCACACTGCTATTGCCAAGTGGCTGTGTAAAAGCAGCTATGCCAAGCTGTTTCAAAAATACCAAAGCTTGGGCTAGGGATATAGCTCAACATCACTGCACCTGTCTGGCAAGCACAAGTCTTGAGTTCTATTCCTGGTTAAAAAAAAAAAAAAAAAAAAAAAAAGCTAGTTTACCTCTCAATACCAGATGAATCTAGAAAGATGCTAACCCTCAAAAAATGCAATTATAATTCACTGATCATCCACACTGCCTTTCAGTGTTGATTAAAAACAATGTGTCCAGTCATGGAAAGTGGTAAATGATGTAGCATTTCCATTGCATAGGTGCTCTTGTACTATTATACAACTAGGAAAAAATTATTCATGCTATGGAGCATCAAACATCACTTTATAAAGGTATTAGAAGCTAATGTCAGAGATATTGAAGGCTTTTTCTGATCTAGCAGGAGCCCAAATATTATTTGGGCATCAGTTGATCTGCACAAAACACTTCATAAGGATCTACGGAGCACCAGAAAGTTATATTTTCAGCTAAATAAATTTACTTTTTTTTCAAGTTACATTATAAACTATCTCCTTTGTTTTAGTCAAGTAAAGAGTGTGAAACATCTATAAGTACGTTGCTAAGTGTTTAATTTCAGGAGCTGTAACCTTCCATGCATGTGTAAAATTAGTATATTTCTTCTAATACAGAAAACAGTCACTGCCTTCTCTAGGCAACTAATCCATAGAGCCATACTAGTCACTTCTTAAGGTTCAAACTTGAGGTTTTCTGAACGAAAAGGAAATTTTTTTCCTTGTCATTGGATTTTACGTGGCCCTTAAAAATGCTACAAATGGAAAATCTAAACACAACTTTCTTTCCCTAACATGACAATACTAAACGGAGGATAAAGAAGACAATGACAAGCAGCAAGTTTAAATTAGGCACAGAGCGGCTCCTCCTCAGGGAGCACTGGGCCCATGACCAAGTCCTGACATAGTGGCACGACCTTTAATCCCAGCTGAAAACAGGAGGATCAGTAGAAGTCCAAGCTGCATAGTGAGACCTGGCACAAACCACACACACACACACACACACACACACACACACAATTAAATTAGGCACAGAGGCTGTAGCATATTCAAAGTTACTGATTCGAGATCACAAAGATCCTTATTTACTGTCTCTGGGTGAAATAGCAAAGGCCCACCACACAAAAGGAGAATATTCCTCACCTTGACTTTTTTAACATCGCTTTGTTCCATTCCTTCCCATAAATATTATTTCTGCCCTAAACATGGTTTCCTTGTTTACTTCATCCATGGCAAAACATGGAGAATGCTGTTGCCATATTAGTTAGACATGTCTCAGGTGAAACAATTTCCTTAAAATATTAATTAGCTTCCACTTCGTTTGCTTCCAGTGAGGTCCTTCTATAAACAACCCAAAATATCTTTAAATTCAGGCGGTGAGGTTTCCTACACTATCTAATGATTCTTTACCTCTTCAGTCTCCAAAGCCTTCATTGTTTATGCTCCATACAATTTAAGCGAAAGGTTTAAAAGGTGATAATACAACATTTTCTCCTGCTGGCAGGTAGGTACTTGTCCTTGAGCCACAAGAGATCCTCCCAGGGGAAGCTCCTCAGCAGGAGACTGTGATCCTGCTAAGAATACAGTTTCAGAGGCATCAGCTGAGTAAAATTTTATATAGAATCGAGCAAAAAGCTTTGGATCTGCAGGACTGACAATCAGCCAAATGAAGTTGAAGATAACAGAGATGGCTTAACAGCATTTTCTACCTCTGTTTATTCATTCATTTTCTGCACAAATCAATGTGTATCCCTCAAATTTAGAGAGATGCAAGCCAAACACAGCAAAATTTTTCCAAACTTATAGTCATTTTCTTCAGATAAAAAGAAAAAAAATATACATATATATATAAAGCTTTATATATATATATATAAAGCTTTGGCCAAAGGTACAGGATTCAATATATAGGCCCAGTTTTCATAAGTATCATGGTTTTTATTGACACACAGTGCTTAAGCCATGGTAATCCTGGACCAGTTCTTTCAATAAGGCAGTTTTCTATTTATGGTATTACCCATGGCATTTAACATCTAGATACTAAATTCTGTATTAATCATCAGCTTTACAACGAAGTCCTCCAGATTGAAGCTCCAGAAGTATGAGACATGTTAGGCCTGTCATTTACTTTTGTGCAAAAATGTTTTATTCACTTCAATCCATAACTTTTAAATCATTTATCTATGTTGGTATACTTATCTAATATAAATACATATTAAAACGTGAATACCCATACTGTTCATGATGGAATGAACTAATACCTGCATCTCCCAAAGTTTGGGAGCTGTTATTCCTTCCTCACATTAGGAAGTCAGGTGTGTCCAACAACCACAATAATTGAGAACAGGGAGGTCTAGTTATATACCAATAAAGCATCATTTTACTTGAAGATAAAATTCAGAAGAGGTTTTATTTCCTTCCCTCACTGCATGGGTTGTTTTGTTCATCCCTAAAATATGTGTAGTTCTCATTTGATAGAATTACTTTATTCCATGCAGTTAACTCAACTTGTTTTATACAAGTTGAATATACAAAGATTTTATGGACACATTTGATTATTTTTGCATAGGTAATTGAACATTGCAAGAAAGCCATTGGAAATTTTCAAATAAAATTGTTGTATATTAAAATGCACTCGGAGTAGCTAACTTTTTGTCTTTTTCAGACAAAGCAATGACATATTAGGTATGCTAAAAAAAGAGAGGATATTTAAATATGTAAAATTATTGGAGTAGGAAATATGTTGCTGTAATGTCCTCCAGACTGCCCCACTTATTTCCACTGTACTTGTCCAGCCTTGATATTTTCTGAAACTGTTCTGGAAATCTTCTTTTGTGAGTATCTTTGTTTGTACTATTTTGGCTGAAACAGTACGATGTTTTTGATTAGTGTACCAACTCACCTAGTACCAGATCTTCTGAATAAGATGGATAAGAGAAAATCAAAATGCTTTTTTGGACAGAAATATGTGGATGAAAAATGGCCTGATAAGTGGTCAGGTAGATTCATCTTCCATTATGAGAAATCTTCATGTTGCACATTGTTTCTGCTATGGCATTCTTCAGACAAAAGTATCCTGAGATGCCTTTATGTTTCTCAGTTGCCAGATCTGCCTCTGGCAGCGTGTTACTTCTGGCTCCTCTCCAAAGTCAAAATGACCAGGAAAGGGAAATAGTTTTCATAGAATCAGGACTTCAAATCTTCCACAGCAATACAACTAAAGATGCTCAGGAAAAAGGACTTCCAGAAGTGTTTCAGAAAGTGATGAGAACAAGGGACTGTATGTTTTTAGGGTGGGGAATATTTTTTAAAATCAAGCACAATGTATCATTTTCTATAATAATTGTTTAAAAGCATTTACTAAATTTTCACCAAAGCTCACACTTTCTTATTGATTTTTTATAACTTCTCTTTTCATTTATCTCTCACACACTTTAATATTAGAAGCTACTAACGGCATAATATTTGTTGTCACCCTGATTTGGAACCCTCAGCTGAAATGAGTCTGCATAGCTCTGGGCACGGATTATCCACCTGAGCATTGTTGCCAGAATGGCATGAAAGGAGAACAGGAGGGGAGGACGGCCTGCTGCTGATTTCCCTGAAGAAGTTGCTTTCTGGTAGGTTTTTGGTTTGTTTGTTTGTTTTGTTTTGAAGGAGCTTTGGATGTTGTCTTCCTTCAGGAAAGCTTTAATACTCATCTTCGCCTTAGACATCATTTGCCAGCCTCAAGCACGGATCTCTCAGCCTGTTGGCTCAGCTCGGCCCCCAGATTCACTTCCCAGCTTCCCCCACTGGTCCTAGGCCCCCCTTCACCCCCCTTCCACTGCACAGCCTTGATATGGACTCAACCATAATATTGTGGGCTCCAAGCCCTTCCCTAGGTTCCTCCAGTCTCCAGTACACAAACAGATGATTATACTCTTCTACATCTGACTTAGTCAGCATTTACTAAGAAAGCACACTTGTATTTATTTTAAAAATTTTGAGCTAATTGGTAATTGAGAAATAGAAAAAAGAAGCTCAAGATCAAAAACGAATACACCCTATGTTTTCATGGATGCCAGCTGATTGATGCTGCGTTAAATATACTGAGTGATAACCTGCCTTACACAGCTCCATGTGTAGAAGTTGATACAGGTTTGATTCTTCCAAATAAACATGAATGATGAGTGCATCCCTTTTTAGTGGAAGAGGAAGAAACAAGATATGTATCACAATGGGGGATCAGAAGTTGAGGAAAGTGTCTCTAGGGGCAACTTTTTCTACAGGGAGAGATAAGTTTAGAGGACCATGACATATATTGAGAGCACCTTTTAATATGTAAATCATCAACACTCATTATTTAATATTTCTTAGTGCTTCATTTCTCTTTTACTGCCTTAGTGTTCATCACCTCTTTTAATGTGTCAAGTCACTAGAACGACGTGAAGCTGTGTTAGAAAAAAAGCTAAATATGTTTCTTTCATAATAACTAATGATAAATGAATTTCAGCAAAAATATGGAATTCCTTTAAGCTTTGCATTTTGATAACACGCATGTAAGTGTTAATGTAAATTTTATCCATGAAACTTACATCAATTTTATCAACAGCAAACAGTCCATGTAATCAGAATAAATTCAAAACCTTATAAACTTTAGAGCTATTTCTCCATTTTTACTGCAAAGCAAAGCACATATTTTTACCCAATGAATAAATCTTAAAGCAAACTAAGAATTTCCCTGCAAAAAACTTATCTACAGTGTTCCTTTATGTCCTAGAATTAGAAGCTACAAATAGAAAATGAGAACAAAGCTTATTGCCTCACAAATTTACCTTGTATGTGCTGCTGTGGCCTTGCTCCCCGGTTTTCCATAAGGCAACAATCTAAAAAGTCAAGACTAGTGGAAATCAGCAATTATGGGCAAAGTTATTTTCAACTCCCAAATTGAGCTGAGCTGAAGCAGAAAATTTAGTTTCCTTTCTGAGAAGTCATGATTTCAAGTTGCACATTAGGAGTAAAGACGCTTAATTCATTTCTACTTCAAATAATCACTTATTTAAAACTCAGACGTATCTAAACTTCTTGACACATTTCCTACACACATGATGTGCACATTTTTAAATAGAGATTGCTAAGAAGTGAACATACAAAATCCTCACATTTATAAGCTTTGATTTATAAGTATAAATTATTCATATTCTTTTAATTAAATTCTATTACCATATTACTGTGCAATTTCAATGAAATTGTCAAGCCATCTTGAAAGAACTTGCCAAACTCTCAATTTGAAACAGAATCTACAATATTTATTATTTCTTTTACCATTTTTTTGTGGTTTTGGACAAAGTAGTGATCATATGCATTTTGGATATTAGATTTCTTAACAAATTCTCCTTTTGTGTTCATCCTTCAATATTAAATTTCAGATTCTCATTTCTTTTTGTGTGTATGTGTTTGATGCCAACTTGTGGATCTGATCATATTAGATAAGCACCTGCTGCCTATGTTCTGCTTTGTGTCTTCTCAAGTATATTTCAAAAATCACCTAACATTCACTATTAATTGTTATGATCCTGAAGCTAATATTCATAAATAAATCAAATTTAGGAACTATTATTATACGTTACAGTTTGACTGAATATCTCCAAAGAGCTAGTGTGTTTAGAGGCTGGGTTTTTGTAACACAGATGCACTGTATTATCAATAGATTATTCCATCATTAATTTTATAGCTGAAAGTGGAATTGTGAACTGGGTGGGCTTGGAGGGTGTGAGTAACTGGCATAAGTCCTGAGTGGGCGTCTGGTCTTGTACTTGGACCATTTCTCTTATAACTCTGTCTTGATCATTCTGCTTCTAGCCACCATGAGCTTTCCTCTGCCATGCAACTCAGCTGTGGTATTTGTGCTTGGAGCCCGTGGCTCACAAACTGTAATCTCTGAATCTTTCAGTCAAATGAAACTGTCTTCCTTTAAGTTGTATGTGACAGATATTTTGTCCCATTGAGGAAAAGATGACAAGCACAAAACTTAGTACTAAAAGTGAGGTAGTTATTATGTACCTGAGACACAGAGACTACTCCAAAGCAGCCCTGAGCAGGACCTAAATTAACAAATGGGCTTTCCTGTTTACTTGTGAGTCTGTCCAAATCCAGGCTGATTGTTTGGAGATGGGCTGGGGAACTCTAGTAAGCGAACCTCTGTGTGTCTTTAATTCCTACTGAGGCCTGTAACAGTGGCTGAAGCCAGAAAGCCTCAGAGCATAAGACAAGGTCACAGCCAAGGACACCTGAACCCAACCTCAACTAGATAAAGATGATAGTTTCAGGCATCTCACGTTTGAGCAGACTAATTTAATTCTTTACTTGGAGAAGTCCTTGAGTGTTTCTGCCAGTTTTTAGTCCTCCCCTCTTTTATTCTAATTAAGCAACTAAAGAAAAATGGGCCACTCAGAGAAGGGCTTGGACTTAGCCCTTAGAGAATCTTCCAGTCTGGGAGAGCACTTTGATCCTCCTGGATGCCGGAAATCATTCCATCTGCTCTTCTAGTGTAGATTTCCGGTCCACATCTTTGGGAGACCATGGACCCTGTCATCCTGCAATGACTCTGGGATATTTTAGCCTGATACCTGAGCACATATTTGGAACATTTGGTGAGATTTTGGAAGTTCGTGTGTGGAAAGAATAAAACTTGTGAACAGAGCTTGTCTCAGAAAATCCGAATGCTGTGAAGAATGCCCCAGCAAAGACTGTGCTTATGAAGTTTCACATGAAAATGAGGACTTCATGGAGAATTGAGTTGGAGGCTATCTATGATAAATTACGACAAAAAAAGAAAAAAACACCTTATCCACCTTTTGTCCACATCCTAAGATTTGAACTTGGAAGCAGTAGATACGTTCAACACATGAATAGGTAAAGAAAATGTGGTATTTTACAGAATGCAATACTATTTTGCGAGAAAAAAATAAGGTTGAGTCATTTGTAAGAAAATGGATGCAAGTTCAATTCATACACCTAAATATTACTTGGTTTCTCTTATATGATATACCAAAATTATAAATAAGTAGAAAAATAAAAGATTGTTAATAGGGAAATTTTTCTTAAATGGGAAAAAGATAAAGAGACGATGGACAGGACAAAATAGGGGTGTGAAAGTGGAATTAAGATGTATTATGTACAAGTAGCAACTTCAAAAATGTAATGGAAGTATAATGGACTGCAAATATACTAAAAATAAAACCAGGAGGGCAAAATAAATTTGATGCACTAATCTAGGAGATGAAAGAAATTTCAAAAAAGTACAAGGGCTGGGTTGGTATATGGGCACTGCTGCCTACTTTAATCATTTGATAGAATTGGAAGCAAAAGCAGAACATAAATATTTGAAAAAATTGGAGATTGATCAAAAAAGTACTCTGTAAAAATGGAGCTAGTAAAGCTAAAAAATGTTCGCTGAAGATATTAGTGTCACTTCACTGAAGTCAAATACATTGCATTGGGGTAATTAAAAAAAAATGTCTTAAGGGCATTGCAGGTACTGAACAGACCACATACATTGCAGATTCAAGAATATAGACTCTGAAATTGTTTCAAAGAGTTTACTTCGAAAAAAAGAAAAAAAAAGGCAAATGTGTTCATATGAGACTACTTTTTTTTAACCAGATTCACAAATAAGAGTTTGTCTTAAGTCTCAGAGGAGACTTTGAAAAAATGCTGAAGCTTTTGGATCTGAAAAGTATTCAAGATGGGCAATATGCATTTTGAATAATGAAGACTGCAAGCAGGAAGTGGAATGTTATGGTTTGACCTAACAAGACCCCAGTGCTCAGTTGTGAGGCTGCTGGATGGGAATTGAATCATGGGAACACCTCACACATCAGTGATTAATCTATTCCTGAGTTTATAAGAGGATGTTTCGTGTTAGACTTGAGAAGGGGAAGTTGAGTGTGCTGGATGACATATTTGTCTCTGATCTCTTTGTCTTTCTCTGCTAGTTGTCCTGCTCTCTCTTTGCTTGTGACTCCCAATAAAGCAAGTAGTTTTCTTCTCTTTTTTGCTACCCTCCCTTGACATGAGGTTTGCTCCCTGAGGCATCCAATCATAGACTAAAACCTTTGTAACTGCGATCCCAAGTAAATCTTTCCACCTTTAAATTGTAGAAGTCAAACATTTTGTTCAGACACAAAAAAAATCAAACAAACAGAATGGCTGCTAAAATAAATTCCTTATATTCAAAGATCTTTCTATTCAAATAGCAAGACAGAACTCCCTAGGATAGATTTCATTTTTTGTAGTTTTCCATTAATATTTCATAATAGGATGTTCCAAAACAAATTGTGAATTATAAGTGACACTCTATACTTGAACATAAACAAGATAACTGAATTTAAAACAGATCTAGAATATATATGATGCCTAAATAAAGGGAATGTCTGCTTTCAATAAGTCACAATTCTCAAATATTAGAATTTAAATGCAACAGACCCTAATTCTGTATATCCATCCTAAAATAATGTTTCAGGCTGGTGAGATAGTTCAATGGACTAAGTGCCTGCTTAGGCAAGGACAGGGACCCGGGTTTGATCCATGGTACCTTGTGGTGATGTGACCCCACCTCAGACACACTGAGCTGGCCACCAAGCCCAGGCACTCTGGCCCCTCCTGTAATCCCAGCACTGATTAGACTGTAAACAAGAGGATCACCACAAGTTTGAGCTATATAGTGAGACCCTGTACCATATACGTAAATTTAAAAAACTAAATCAAAATCTGTTTACTTAATGAGAGATGGAATTGAGTGTCATGTCTTATATATCTCAAATGAAAGTTCCTCTTTATATGATTAACTTTCTTCCAATAACCAAACTTTGTGATTAGCAAAGAGAAGCAGAAGTGTTAGAAAATCGATGATTCTGAGACCTTGTTCTTCCTAGATGTTAAAAGTAGTACTAAATCCTACATCCTGTTCTCCAGATGTTTGGATCTAACATTAGCATGAAGAGAACAAGAAGTACAGCTGAGAAATAAATGAATATAACTCCTGGAATTGATTTTTCTGTTGAATATAAAAGCACATCACTTGGGCATGTGATTACTAGCTTAAGTTTCCCCAATAAATGGAATTTTGTCCAGTTTTTTAATCTAGCCAAGTTCTCTGTTTTCTGTCATTTATGTATTATTTATTATATGTTTTTAATTTAATTTAATTTTTACTTATATTAGTACATGTTTGCAGCATCAAATAGTCATCTCTCTGTAGGGGATTGCTACACGTGCCTGACACATTTCTTTGTCCTTTATTTTCCTTCACGCTTCACCCTGGTTTTATTTTTATAGCATCAGCTTTGTTTATTTATAAGACCTTATCAAATGAATTATCGTATTACATATGAATATTACAGTACTTATCACATTTGTTTTCCAAATTTATTTATTCTGTACATTTAAATGTTGTGCCTCTTCTGGTAGGGAATAAAGACAAGTAATGACTTCTAATGTAATTTGTATTTTAGCTGCAATGATTTTTATCTTGCTGTGTGACAAATTAATTATTCAAATATGTAAGTGCTATAACTCATGTCTATTCTCTAGCTCTTTTATGAGTGGACTTTATTTTTCTGGTGACACTGCTGGTCTTCACAAAAGATGGAACGTAAGTTATGCCCTGTGGAATACTATAGGCCCAGGTAAGGCTTTGCTTTTATAAAGCCATTCACACATTTGTCTTTTTCCTAAAAAGGCCTGATTTAGTATTTTTGGCATTTTCTCAGTTACCAACATTGTGCATATGTCTATACCTGTGCATTCAGGGACATCCTTGCTAACTCTTAGGTACACTTAAAGTGCATCATGGAAGCAAGAAGAAACTGCAGTATTTTTTAGCATTACCACCACTAATAATTTCTGCAAATTACATTTTCTATATCTATCTATCTAAAATTAATAAAACTATTAGGGCTGGTGAGATAGCTCAGTGTTCTAAAGCTCCTGCTTGGGCAAGCTTAGGCAGATGCAGGAAGCTGCAGTTCAATCCCCAGCAACATATGCCATGCAGCCCCACCCTCAGGGCAGGCTGAGGGGCCAAAGAAAATAAAAATAAAAAATAAAATTAATATAACTACAAAAATAGGGTTAGAGGGTCTGGGAAGATGACTCAGTGGAGTAAGCACTTCCCTGGCAACACAGGGCCTGAGTTCAATCCCTGGTTCCACAAAATGAATAAATAAATAAATAAATAAGGTTAGAAATTAAAGTAATTCTTGCACATATCATATAAAGTTATCTATGTACATTTGAGAAAATATTTGATTTCAGAATTGTAATAAATACTGTTTTAGTACACATACTAGAATGAATATTTATATATAGTTAATTGGAAAGACATCAGATAGCTCCTATTCAACAAAACACATCTGTCATTTTAGATAATTTGAGGAAATTCTGTAGGATCTAATATCACACCATAATGCAACTCAGAAGTTAGAGAAGCAAATCCCATAACAACGTTTCTCACTTTAGAAAGACAAATAATGAGATCAATGGAGCACAAAGGAGGGAACCTCACAGAGTTTACCCACCATCTCAAACTGTAGTTTCAATTGTATTGCATTTTACTTTTTTATGTATTCTGTGCAGAGTGTCATTGCGCAGCTCAGACTCGTGGTGCTTCTCCTGTTTGCAGCCTCCCCAGCGCTGGGATTACAGGAGTGCGCTACCACACCCAGACTCTGTGACTGCTCGGCACGTCCTGGGGTTGGGGCCAGCAGCAATGCCATGCCTGGTCTCTGGTCGCCCCGCTTGCCTAAACAGGCACTTAGTCCACTGAGCTATCTTGCTGGCCCTTTAGTTAAAATAAAACCTATGATAGAATTGTCAAACAATCAAAGCTATAAAGTATAGGATTATGCAAGACAAATGTCGAACTCACAAGGTACAACATTCTTTCTCTTGTGCATAAACACATACATAAAAAACAATAATATATCCTCATCATGTAGAATTCAAGGATAAAACTTACACAGAAAGAGAGTCTCCAGAATTAGACTTTTGGTAGATATGGTGACTGAAATAGTGTTACTACACTTGGAACCAAACATGGAACCCTTTTGAAGACCTCTAAAAGCTTTCAAGTTTCATTTGATAATTTTAATACATGAATCATCAATTTCAAGACAATTATAACAAAAAAAAAGCTTACTAGCTTTTTATTTTCTTCATTGCAAAAATAAAATTAAATAAGAAACTTCTAAGGAGAAAAAAAGATACTTAAGATCATTAATTAAGGGGCTGGGGAGATAGCTTAGTAGAATAAGCATTTGCCTGGCAAGTGCAGGGTCCTGAGTTCAATCTCCAGTACTGCAAAAAAAAAAAAAAATCAATGGCTAATATACAGTATTTTCCAGAAAAAGCTAACCCCAGGAACTTTTTGAAGCATCACTTAAATAATTATTCTAAGAAGTTTATAGATGCATCACTGTCTCTTAAATTTCTCAAATTCATTAATGCTAATTAATTTAACATGGCCTTAAAGAATGTGACAAAGATCAAACTGGTGTTCAAAAACTATCTGCAATTTGTGAAAAATTAGAGTTAGCAACTAAAGGAAAATTTGGCGTATAATCTTATTAACCTCTGAAATAAGAGTTCGCCTAGTAAACACTGTAATAATTTCAGTGAGGCTAACTTCATTAAAGAAAAACAAAACACCATTTTATAATTTGAAGCATAGTCATATATTACAGAAAAGGAAATTTGGTAGGTGTACAGTGCTAGTTTGAGTTATGCTAAATTTGAAATGCTGGAAAAATTCTTTATGATGTGATGCAGGGAAGTAAAGGGATAGAAGTGCCAAAATTACAGATACATGGCATTAATTTTCACTCACATGGACTGAGAAATCCATAATGTGAGACTATTAAAAATCATCACATAAGTCTGGCCATCATTACTTCTCAAAGCCTGCTTTCTTCATAGTGGTTTGTATCCTAACGGTCATATGAAACGTGTTGTCATAAGCTTTGGTTTAATGATATCATTTTCATATTTTTCTGGTGGAAGGCCATGAAAAGAAATGAAAAATAAAATATTTTGTTTTTGTAGCTCTTAATTCCAAAAATTAAAATTATTATAAGAGGATTAGAGATGATCATGTTCAAATCTCACTTGGACATCGTCTATTTTATTTGTATTTTATTTTTTGTGGTACTGGGAAACTTACACATATTTTAGCAAACAACAAAAATATTCTCCACTATGATAGTTTAACTGGACTGACTGCACTGGGAGATGCTTGGGAGAGTAAGAAAACAAGGTTTGCCTGGGTGTGTTTCCAGAGATGGTTGGCATGTGGGAGACTCACCGCGATTGTGGCTGGCCGGGTGGGATGAACTTGCAGCAGAGATAGATGGAAGGAAAGGAGCGAAGAAGGATGAGCTCAGGATGGCACTTAGCCTGCCTGAGCAGGTGCAGCTTTGGCCGCTGCCATCACCTCTGTATGTCTGACTCTAGCATCTTCAGCCTTTCCAAGTGGACTCGCACCCAGAACTTCAAGGAGTGGATAGGCCTTTAGCTCATAATGGGCACAACAAATCCGGCATGGCATTTTCCAGGTCTTTTAGGATTTTGGACTGAGAAGCACAGAGGTGCATTTTGTTTTTTGGGTTTTTTTTTTTTTTTTTTTTTTTTTTTTTTTTTTTTTTTTTTTTTTTTTTTTTTTTTGGCAAACTGGGGATTGAACTCAGGCCCTTGTGCTTGCCAGGGAAGCACTTATTCCACTGAGCCATCTCTACAGCCCAAGGAAATATTTTTTAAATACCAATAAATTGCCACAGTTTCATTGTCTTGACCTTATATATCTATATTTCACATACAATTGTTTATCTAAAACATCAGGAACTATTTGTTGCATATGCAAGATGAAGGTAAATTTAGGATTGACAGAAGTAGAATTGCACATTTTCTTTGCATTTACTAAACAGCAATCTTTGAAACTAAAATAATCAAATCTAATTCATGTTACACACCAATGCCCTAACAGTTTTAATCATCTTAGAATGTCTAAAAATGGAATATCTTATTTCATTCATCAAGAGTTAAGTAGTAATTCAAAATTACTACTTTCAAATATCCTTATTCAAACTTACAATGTTCTAATTTAATAATGTAAGGTGAGTCAGTATTAAACCTTCCCAAAAACCATCTTACTTTAAAATAGAATGTTGAAAAAATTTTTAAATTATCTTATTTGTAATTACAATATTAATTTTCAGCATCAGCAGAAGACACTGTATCTTTTCTGAAGGTAGTAACTGGTGATCTGCTATGTTGACAACCATGTAAACGTAGGATTCCAGAGTGGGAAGAAGGACAAATTTCCAGGCCCAATTTTACTTTTTTAGATAAAAGAATACACACAAAATTTTTTATTTAGATCCAATTTTGGCTATAATTTAGAGTCCCTCTGCTTTGTTGTATGTGTCATCAAATCTTTTCTAAATTTCATGCATTTCATGAATAGTGAGTTTAATTCTAGATACTTTTCTTATTTCTAAAATTGTTCTCATCTTCCCTCTTGAAATGCACCTTTGTATTACCCGTACCTTTTTCTAAGTCCTAAATTCTAACTTAATTATAAAGAAGTTCCTGCTTTATCTTTATACAAGAGAGAAAAAAAAAAAAAAAAAAAACACTTGTATTTTAGTACAGGATCTCACTACACAGACCAAACTTGTAGTGATTCTCCTGTTTCAGCCTCCCAAGTGCTGAGATTACAGAAACATGCTACCATGTCCAGTATCAATCAGTGTCTCAGAGTGTCCCATAGGCGGGGCTGGCAGGACATGCTGGGGATTGAATCCTGGTCCCAGTATCTGCCAAAACAGGCACTTTAATCTGCTGAGCTATTTGGCGGGCCTGGTGAGATTATTTTTGATATAAAATAAAATGTAACACATTTCCCTGGAGGAACAATAACCTATAGACAATAAAGGAGAAAAGAAAACAAAAATGGAGTGATAGACACATCTGTTAGGTTTTTTGGTGTGGCTGAGCAACAGAAGTAAAATAAAGTAGGTGGGGAGACTTTATTGAACTCAGGGACACAAAGAGAATCCCAGGAGATGGGTGTGTGCTCCTAACTGATGCAGGAAGGCTGAGATTTTCAGACTTCTGCTAGGGATGGATCAGTGACACACAAGGAGCAGATTGGGGTTCCCTTGTGTTTGCAGCAAAGGTATCTAGGACTGTGTGGGGAGGTAGGAGGAAATGGATATTGAGAAGAAAAGTTGATGTTTTTGGGATTCAGCCATATTGAATTGGAGTCTCACTCAGGGATGGTACGTATTAACACACATGGTCTGAATCTTACTGTGTTCTCGTTGGATGAAGTCCCTGCTATGATCGTTTGAACATCTAAAGTTTTACGAATCAATTTTACAGCCTCTCAATATTGTTTATACTTGTAATATTTTAAAAACCATCTCTGACAAGAGTGACATTCGGTGGGAAGAACAATTCTGTGAAGTTACAGGAGAGGCACCTAGAATATTTTTACATAGGTAAAATTTAAATGGTAAGGTGAGAGACATGTTTACTGTTTTCCCATGGAAGACACTGCTAAGCCAAATAACCCATGGACAAAAATTTAATCATTTCATGCTTTCTCTTGTGTAACAAACATAAAATTTAAATAAGAAAATGGTTATAATAAAGTGCCAACAAGAAGCAAATACAAGAGAGATTCTTAGAGATAGCAAAGGAAATTGTGGGAGTAGGAAGCATAAAACAATTCAGAATGAGCAAGATCTCTTAAATGTAGGTACCAGTTTCCCACAGTGAACATCATTCATTATTCAGTAATTTGAACACACAACAACAAAAATCTTAAGGGCTTGGAATATAGCTTGGTGGCCTAAGCATCTGCCTAGCAAGCACAAGGACCTGGGTTCTGTCCTTAGCACTGCATGTGTGCCAGCCCCAGTACCCTGAGCGTGCTGTGCCAGCCACATCAACTGGGGATTGTGGTGTGCTCCTGTAATCCCAGTGCTGGGGAGGCTGAGACAGGAGAATCACAATGAGTCTGAAATGCATAGTGAGACCCTGTGCAAAATAAGTAAGAATAAAAATTCACAAAAATTTAATAATTGCATATATATATAGCACTGTTCTAAATGTCTTGTATCAGTTGATTCTTTCTAATCATCCTTGTAGGTACGTAAGAAGGGCAAGTAGATGTGTCACAGTTTCCAGATCATTTGAATTTTTTCAGCTCTTGACATTTTGATGGTACATTGTCAACTCACACATAGTAAATATTCGTATTCTTCAAGGTCTAGTCAAATAGGCAAAGTTATACTTAAAACATCGAAGTTAAAAATGAAAATATGCATGATATAAATTAACTATCACAAAAATTTAGCCCAAGTCAATATATGCCCTTGTTACATATTATTCACTGTTTTTTTAATTGAAGTACAAATGTCAGTGAGACAGTTTTAAGACACCTTAACAGGATGGATTCAATAAATTAATACATTGCAAACTGTTTTCATAATGTTTTGGTATCATACAAGGTGCGTACATGATCTACAGAATAAGGTACAGGAATACAAGATAGACCCTGAGAAGACTTCACTGACCTCATAAGAAACGAAAAGTACTTGTGTTGGTATAAAGGTCTTGCTCTATCTAGGTCTTAGCCATCCAGCAGAAAAGTATGAAAATGAGGTACACACTGCGGGGCCATAGTAATAAGTTCACTGTTTTTTTCAAGGATATTTTCATGTAGCTCCTCAAAATGCTGGCATTGGAGTTTTTCTGATGACCACGCTGAGTTACATGTAATATAACTGAATCTGTCAGAATAGGCTGGACTTAAGGGTTTTGTTCTGCATTTGATACAACCACATAATTTTTAGATCTTGCGCTGCTGAAAGGATAAAAGTGAGTTTGTTTACTTGTTCTCCTCCAGATTGGTTTTCTTGAATTTCTGTCAAATAAGACTATACAAGCAGTGGAGTCTCACTTCACATCCAATATCAGGAATATGTTTACAGCTGTGCATTTTTTCCATTCTTATTGACTCTTGACCTTAAAGTCCCTGAAATTATTAATGTTTTAATAAAGAGAGTTAAAAGGAGTTTTGTATGTTAAATCACTATAAAATGAAATTAAACCAAAATATAATTTCAGATGGAGTAGAGAAATTTAAAGAAAAAGTGAAACAGTATAGGATAAAGAGAAATATATAAAATAATTTCTGTGACTCGAAAGTTTGAGCAATAAAATTCTGAGAGAAATCCCTATAATAAGCTGATTGACATGATATATGAGCCACCCTGAACTGGTGAAACAATTGCCTCATCAGAACTCTTAAATAGTACATAGCACAATGTCTAACTGCAATTTTCAATTGAAATTCTATATAAGGAAAATATACCAGTATATTTACTTATATATCAATTATCTCATATACCAATATATGACATTGAAAACAATGTTCATATGGAAAGCAAACTGACATGCAGTTTCCAAGCCTGGTGTATCATGAGAGGTGTCAGTATAAGGGACAGGATCCTGTGGCAGTGGAAGTATATTTGCATTAAGGCAACTGATCAAGAAGTTGCATTCAGTGGTAAGTAAAATTGGATTAATAATTGCCAAAAAAGGAATTCACAAATACCAAAAGACAAAATCTTGAATAAATTTCTGGTCTTATATTAGTTATGTTTCCTGGTATATAAGAATAGATGTTCAAATGAAGGTATGATTTTTGTGGGTAAAAAAAATATATCCCTTAGAGTATAAGAAATGAAAAGAAGAAATACAAATAGAAATGTACAACAACAACTGAAAACAAATGAGTTAGATAGCGCAAAGTGAATGGCATATGCTGCAGGGTACTAATCGGCTTTTCTTCTGGATGGTTAACAGCCTAAGTTCACAGATCAAAATTGGAGAAATAGGAGAGCCACAAGGCCAACCAACATTTTGGCCCTAGCCTTTCAAAGTCAGCGAAGACTCAGGACATAGGAGAACCTGTACTGCAACATCATGAAACTCAGTTGAGTTCCAAATTTTCTAAACAAGGAGATTATGGAGCCACAGAGGAAAGAGATTGAAGTTCTATAGTGTGCCTGGGGAGAGTCACATGGAGAGAAAACTTTCTCTCAGGCTCTCACAGAGAGAAAACTGGTCAAGCATTGGCCGCGACTCATCCACATGGATGACACAGACAAAGGATCTACAGAATAAGGTACAGGATTACAAGATAAACCCTGAGGGGACTTCACTGACCTCATCAGAAACAAAAACTACATGTTTTGGTATATAGGTCTTGCTCTGTCTAGGTCTTAACCATCCAGCAGAAAAGTATACAAATGAGGTATACAACGAGGGGCCATAATATTAAGTTGAGCTGTAAATGGTTATGGTTGACAACTTCTTCGGATAACTCACTATTGTTGTGGAATGCTGGACTGTGTTGGATTGTGTTGTCGAGCTCAGGCACCTAAAATGGTTGAATGACAATGGAGACCCCATCTTTGACAGGTGTAGACAAAGGAAGGGGTATAGAAAGGAAGAATCATGATATGTGTGTGTGTGTGTGGACAGTACAGATGGGATAGATATGCCATGCTTCTACATCATTCTATGAGAGGCAAGATTTGTGCTGATGGTGGTTGGACAGGATATTATGTCGGCTTCTAATGCTATGGACAACCACTAGGAAAATGACAAGGTAGAAAGTATTAACTATTGAATCTTTGATATAATTCAGGTATAAAAAATAAGATACATAAACAGCTACACTCTCTTAATTTACTGATAAGAGACCTCTGCTCTGTTCGTAAGTATAATATCATGTATGCACCTTGTAAGATACCAAAACATTATGAAAACAGTAATTGAATTATGAAAACAGTAAATTATTGAAATTATTGAAATTATTGAAAACAATAATTTATTGAATCCATCCTGTCAAGGTGTCTTAAAACTGTCTCATTGATATTTGTACTTCAATAAAATAAAATAAAAATATATCCCTTAGAAATGTCTGAAAACTGGAAATATAGCTCAGTGGACTAAGGGCCTGCTTAAGCAAGCACAGGCATCAGGTTTGATCACTGGTACCCCATGTTGTGCCTGTGCTCCCCTTGGGTGCACTGAGCTGGGGAAGGAGTTTTGATTTGGTGGCACATGCTTGTGATCCTAGCACTGGGGAGGCTGAAAACAAGAGGATCACTTTGAGTTTGATCTGTCTAGTGAGACACAGTACAAAGAGGAAAAAAAAATGATAAAAAATGGAAATGTCTGCTCAGAGCAGCTAGTACTGGGAGCACTCCAATAAAAATGAGCACAGCTATACTTATGCTTTATTTCCAAAATATCAATGATCCCTGCAAACATAGTTAAAAGAATGATGGATAAAGGAAAGGACAAGATACACCCAGAACAAGTTATCAGTTTGGAAGGCAAGAATGCACAAGCCTCATTAGGGTACATCAAAAAGAAACAGAAATGTGCTTGGAAAGATTAGAAAACTCTTATTTTAATTTGTGTCTCAAAATAAATATGACATTTGAATTATCTGAATAAAATAGTATGCAATGTTTTTCTTTACCATTTCTGATCTATCTTGGCTTGAAGTCCACTTTATCTGAAAAGAGAATAGCTACATTGCATGAAACATTGCTTGCCATTCTTTGATGTTTAGTATATAAAGATCTTTCTGGATTGAAAGTATTTCATATGTATCTATATGTGTCCAAATAGATATAATTGGGCATTGATTTCAGAGCCAATTTGCCAATGTGCATTTTAATTGGACAGTCCAGATCATTTACATCGAGAGTTATTATTAAAAATTATTAATTTATTTCTGCAATTGCGTTGATTTCGGTTGCTGATTGTTTCCCCCTCTTCTGCTCAGGTACTTTACCTACCTCATATATTCAGTCCACTACACTTCTTAGCAACATCACCTTTATTGTCCCTTTCATGAATATACTTAAGAAATGCTTTTGAGTTCTGACTTCATGCTGATAGATATCTTAAAGTACTCTCTGACATGAAAATACCTTATTTGCCTATCAATTTTTAATGTTTTCAAGTATGTTTGTCTGAATTAGAAGTTGTCTTTTAAGATGTGAGATACTTCATTTTAAGTGCTTCTATCACATAAAGTTTGAGTTCAATAATTCTGTACACTGTAATTCTGATAAATTTACCTTCACATGATATTTGTTATGTTTCTGTTACGGCTTTTAAGATTATGTTCTTGTGCTGTCCCTCTGAGATTTTGACTAGATTTAAAAAAATTCCTTCCTGATCAAGGTTATTTGAGGCTCTATGTTTCTCACCCTTTCTGTATGTTACAATCCTTTCCTGCATTAAATGTGTGTGTGTGTGTGTGTGTGTGTGTGTGTGTGTGTGTTCCTTGATGCTTAATGGCTTGCTGATACTTGCCTACTTACCATACTCTGAACTGTTTCTCCTATTCCATGCCTTGTACCATTGTTGGTGCTCTTCTGCTGTGCCTGTCTGCCAGCGTTGGAGAAACCCCTATCAAATCTGAGCTGAAACAAACCTCTCTCTCCCCAGTACTGGGATTACAGGTATGCACCACCACTCCTGGTCTTGGTGGCCAGCTCAGAGCACCCAAGGATAGGGCCAGTGCAGCATGTGTTGCCAGGGATCGAACCCCCATCCCTGTGGTTGCTTAAGTAGGAGCTTAGTCAGCTCAGCTATCTCGCTGGCCCTTGTGTTATTATTTTGGTAAACAGGTTTTCTGTGCCATTATGAAGTCTTCTGATATTTCAACAATTCTATTAATTGGAATCTTAATCTTAATGAATATTAAGCTTTATTTCTTTTCCTTATCTTGCAGCTGTTTGATTCATTTTCTGTTTTTATCTAAATAAGTATAAGCACATGATCAGCTGCATCAGCCCTATCTCTATGTCTGACACTGTCCTTGCAATGGTCACTTGTACTACAATGTTTTTTTGTTTTTTTTTTTTGGTAGAACTGGGGATTGAACTCAGGCCCTTGTGCTTTCCAGTGAAGCACTTATCACTAGATAGCTCTAGTGAGCTATCTCCTCAGCCCCTGTACTGAAAAGTTTTCAATAGAAGATTTATCCTCTGTATTTGAATTTGATATCTCTTTATGAGCTCTAAATCTATACTATACTGCTCATTTACATTCTGCAATATTTTGTTAAGCTTAGCTAGCTTGTTCTTAGTGTGTTCTTTAACTTCACTAATCACTTTGTTAAGTTTATTTATTGTAGTTATATCATTGCTGAGGTCTACAAGCACATTATTGATCTTTTCTTTATTTTATTGCATCATGCAATTCATCTGTTTGAATCAGTACCCTAAGAATTTTGGAGATTTTAGGATACTTTCTTTGGTCTCTCTGTCTCTGTCTCTGTCTCTGTTTTTCTCTCTCTCTCTCTCTCATAAGTATACTGAGGTTAGATTGTAGTGGAAAGACTTTGTTGTTGGCATAGATGTATCACTAATTAATATCTGCCTTCCAAGGATTTATTTTAGACATTACTAACTGTAGGATTTTGAACCTGCTTCATTTGATTGTGTACATTAATATGGAAAGCTGAGCATACAATTTGATAGCTCAGCAATTAATTTTATGGAAATGAATGCCAGTAATGTTGATTATTTAAAGAAAAAGTATATTATATTAACTTGGTACTAAGCCAATCAGTACCAGAAGCTACGTCACCAATGTCAACAGTGAAATCAACAATAAAGTAAAAAAAAAAAAACCTGAATATTACAATGATATAGATATAGAGACAAATAAATAATGACCTATAATAAATATTTACCGTCTCAGTTATTTTTCTCAGTGATAAAACAAAATAACTATCACCCAAAGTTAAAGAAGGAAAAGTTTATCTCAGAATTTGTCGAAATCTCAGTCCATACTAGGCTGGCATCAACGTAGGTTGCTATGTCACATACACGCAGCAGAAGAGGTGCACCTCATGCTGGGTGCAAGGTAGCAAAACAAGCAAGGGATGACCACACCTTTTCCTATTCCTCATATGTCACTTTTACAGATGAAGTTGCATCTTGTTTTGTTTCATTTTCAGTAGAATGTGCTGCACTTTGAAAAATAAAAGGCGAGACTGACATCTCTCCAGCACAGGAACCTTGGCATCCTGGTAACCTTAAGGCGTACTAAGCAGAAGACCGCAGTAATTGAAAGATGTGCCTTATCTGTAAAATACATTACTCACTTTTGAAAGGAAAGATTTGGGGGTTGGCATGATAGCTCAATGGTTTAAAGCATCAGCTTAGCCAAGCTAAGCAACGGAGGGACAATGGTTCAATCCTCTGCACCAAATGCTGTCCCAACCTTACTGCCAGGATGAGCTGAGCTGGCTACAAAAATGAAAGAAAGAAAAGAAAGAAAAAAGAAAGAAAGAAAGAAAGAAAGAAAGAAAGAAAGAAAGAAAGAAAGAAAGAAAGAAAGAAAGAAAGAAAGAAAGAAAGAATATCTGGTATGAGAGAATGGAGAAAACAAAACAAAAGAAAAAAAAAGAAAGATATATATCTTCCAAGATAGCTAAGAAAATTGTACTGTTAGTTTCTATTGGTTTATTGAAAGTAGCAGTTAATCTTAGTGCCTATGACCCTAGCACTAAACCATGAATCAAGTCCAATATTCTACTTTCTAGATCCAGAATCTCTTGAGGGTGGGGGAACACTTACGACTGCATGAGGCTTTGTGTATGGAAACACAAACTACAACATTCAACCTTGATCCCCCCAAAACTTACGTACATATCTTTATGCAGATGGTATTCATTCCATCTCCAAGAGTTGCCAAAGTCCTAACAGTTTCAGAATAGCTGAAAAATCCAAGTCCCAATTCTCTTCTAAGATGTAAGACAAACTCTTAGCTGTGAGCCCATGTACAAATAAAAAGAATTCTAAGCATTTCCAATATTCAATGGCACAAGCAGACATTTTCATTCCCAAAGTCACAAACAGAAGGATAGCAATGAAAGAGGAAAAAAACAAAATCAAAATTCTCCAAGGCAAACATTAAATCTCAAACTTTCATCTCCAGAGTCCCCAGCAAGCTTTGTAAGTTGTGAACTCCAAAGAGCTTGAAGAACTCTACATTTACAGTGCATCTGGTGGCTGTACCGCCCTTGGCTTCTTTTTTTTTTTTTTTTTTTTTTGGTTAACTGTTCTCACTCCCTGCAGCTTTCCTTGGACAGCTGGAGTTCTGGGCTCCTCCATACTTCTGGGATGTCTCTGGTGCCTTTGGGTTCGGATATACTGCCCTCTCAGTGACCCATTACCTGGGCTCCCATGCCTTCCAAAATCTTGGTTAATATCTTCCTGATGCCGCAACTGCTGCATTCTGCATGCCACTAAAACCAGCACCATATGGATGATGATAAGTTCTGCCACCAGCTGGAGCGAGAGCCTGGATTTCTTTTCACTTAACTTGAGTTCTATGAACCAAATCCAGATGAACAATTTGCCTAGCCCACCACCCATCTGGACTATGATGCTCTGGGACTCTCTTCTCAAAGTAGTGTTTCACTTTTGCAATTTTGAGGCTGTGAAGAGAATCCTGCTGCTTCTTGTGATGCTTTAGCATATCTTTTCTGTTCTCTAGTTCTTTCTCTTGAAGACATCTCCTCTTGCCTATCTTTGCAGTAAACAGATTTATTGAAGATTTCTTTCTGGGCAAAGTCAAAATGATTCCAATCATTCTGCTACATGTTTTACTCTTGATTCTCAACATAAATCTGGCTTTGAGCTTCCAACAGTAGCCTTAACTTTAAACTGTCTTGAAATTGCTTCTGTGTAATTAATTAGTCTGCCAATCTTAATCTCAGTTTCAGGAAATGTCTTTGGACATGAGCAAAATGCAGACAAACTTTCTCCCAAGCCATAACATACATCAGTGGATCTAGTGGTCAGTGCAGTCCTTTTTCAGAGCAGAAACCTGCCAAGTCCACTTGCTAGGATCATCACCTCTCTTAGCATTCTGGTCATTTGAGGTCTCCCCAAAATCTCTCACCCCACACAGGCTCAAGGGCTCTATCTCTGCTTTTTCAACCATCATTTCAAAACCTTCTCTGACTCTTCTCCTTTCCACAAGCCAGGTCTAAATTCTATTAAACAATATGGATAGGGACAACTACACCAATGAGGTCACTTTGGGTAACAAATTATTTCCTTGGTGCTTTTATTTTTTCTCAGATTAAATGCCCACTACTCAAAATAAATTTTCTTTAGGTTTTTTTTTTTTTTTACTTCGGGTAGAAATTTCAGTTCATAACCAGCTTGGCCCAAGCCAGGTGAACATGGCAGACAGACAGAGCAGAGATAGTTTGTTGCTGGTGCAAGGTCACAAAATAAGCAAGAAATAGCTGCAGCTCTTTCTGTATCTTACATCATATACAAGTTATTTAAGGCAAGTAGCACTGACAACTTTAATCCCAGTGCCATTGATTCTAGTATTGCACCTTGAATCATTCCACACTTCATGAATTCTATATCTAGGCACCTCTGAAAAATCACTAGCTATGAATGCATGAGTCTTTGGGTGACAACTTCATATAACTATATCATTTTCTTTTTTTGTAATGTAGATGGTGTACAGGGTCTCACTGCACAGATCAGACTAGCGATGCTCTTGTTTTTCAGCCTTCCAAGCCCTGGGAATACAGGCTCAAACCATTATGCTCAGTTTCTAGTTGTATCACTTTTTAATGCCACAAATATACCGTGCTGAACATAACATACAGAATATTAAACATATGATACTTATAAAAATGAATGGGCATGGATGGAGAAAGTGAATCAAAAAGGATTTGAAAATAAAGCAAAGGAAGATGAAAAGAAAAGAAACCTAAGGCAAAGGATTTAATTAAGAAGTAGAAGAAAATTAATAGTGTTAGCTTAAAACAGCGAATAGAACAAATGGGGAAAGGAAAAGGAAAAAAATAGCAAAAGGGAGAAAAAATCCTAAATCCTCCAAAGAACAAAGAAAAAGAAAAGTCCTAAAATTCCTCCATGTATTTTAGTAAATGATTTCATTTTAGTGCTGGCATTGTTAGAATCGACAAGCTATGGCAAATGAATAAGGAGTTACTTTGAAGCCCAATTTTGTATCTATAGTCACCTCCCTGCATGTGGATGCTGAGTCCTGCCCCATCTGTTTCTCCTGGGCATGGTCAGTATGTTGAGTCTGCCTTAGGGTTTTATTCACTGCAGTTGCTCCCAGTTTCTGTGCCTTCTCAGCCCAAGTTACTGCATTCTTTGCTATTAGAAGCGTAGCCAAATCCCTCAAACTCCTAAAATAAGTGTTCAGTGATGGCTTAAAGACACAATTAATAGGGTTTGTGTGACACTACAATAGTCATAACTCTTTTGGAGCTAAGCCAATGACATCTCTGGAAGCTAAACATGACCTTGGGAAGTCAGAACAAAGATACTCTGTGTGTGTGTGTGTGTGTGTGTCTGTCTGTCTGTGTCTGTGTCTGTGTGTGTCTGTGTGTGTGTCTGGGGTCGTGGAGATCAAACTTGGCACTTCATGCACCAGGCAGGCACTTATGCCACTGAGCTCTCTCCCCAGCACAAAGACATTCTATAGACCTTGCCAATTAGTACAACTTTCTCGTCTCTAAAGTTAGCAGTTTATTGCTCTGGAATATTGTCAGTCAAATTTCCACAGTTGCAGACTTACCTTGCCTTTAGAGGCTGTGAATCCAAAGATCATCGTGGTCAGCAACTTAACCCTTACACAGCCTGCTCTTCATCACTCTGCCTGGCTTTACATTCCAGGGACTGGGAGCCACCCTTCCCTCCTAGAGAAGCACTTCTGTTTGTGACGCCCAAAGAGTGGCAGTCACCCACGCTGAGGCGCACGCTTGCTCCCACTGACAGACATGAAAGTGAAAAGATCATGTTATATTAATCGGGACAGGTCTAGGCCCTAGTGAAGTCCAGCATTAGAAATCCTTTTTTTCTGTGTTGCATTTGGCTTCTCTAATTTCTTCGCAGAGCATAGGATTCCTGCTGGCTCTTTCTTGATTTCCAAAGATCTACTTCATTTTTTTCTTCATTAAGTTGTTGCTTTCCAGGCATAGCAGAAGAACTATATTTTGCTGCCAATCTTTGCTTTGCCACTTTTAATCCATCTTACCTTTCATGCTTTCAATGTGTTTCAAGATTTTCCTCATTTTCCTGCCAGATTTTTAGTCATTTTCTTAAGTATTTTTTAGACAAATGGATGAATTTCCTGTAATATATTTTTATAATTTTTAATTTGTCTTTGTTTATATTTAGACATTTAAAATTATTTTATAGCATTTATTCATATTTTTGTTTTCTACCCTTGAAATTTAAGCCATTGGAGAATATATTTTTTAGGTTCTTTACAAAAATTTACTTATAATTTTTTTCTAAAACTTATGTGACTATATTTCTTATGGTTGTATTTCAGATATATTTTTAAATTTGTGATATGAAGCGTGAGGTGTAAATGTCATTTCATTTCATTCAGAAATGAGTGCCCAGTTTCCTCATTGTCAATTATTATGATCTCCTCTGCTTTTTTTACATTTGGATATCACTATTATTAAATATAATAATATCTGCTCTTTGTGATAGTCAAGTTATGTATCTTGAGCCTCTGGCTCACTGTGTTAGAGTTATAAATGGTCATTAATATTTTGATTTTAATGTTAACATTGTAGTTTTAGGATTTTAGGAATGGATCTCTGACTTTTTATTCTTCTTACCTTTCTTTCAAATTAATTCTTACTAATCTATTTTTCACTATGAACTTTAGGACTAAGTAGTAGAACTCTGAAAATAATATGCTGGTATTTTATGAAAAGAGTAATACATAATATATATATATATATATATATATATATGACACATGTTTCATATATATAATATTATATATTTTCATATATATATATATGAACATTGTCATCTTTGTACTATCAAGTCATTAAATCCTAGAACATGGGATACTCTTACACTTATTGTAGCGGAGTTTGATGTTATTATTTTTATTTTATTTTATTTTATTTTTTGCGGAACTAGGAATTGAACTCAGGCCCCTGTGCTTGCCAGAGAAGCACTTATTCTATTAAGCCATCTCCCTGGCACCTTGAAGGTTTTGACAATCACAAATTTTCATGTAGATTATTAAAATACCACAGAACAGTTTCCATATTTAATATTTTCACTGCACCTAAAATAAAATATTCTGGGGCCAGAGAGATGGTTCAGTACAATAAATACTTGCCTGGCAAGTGCAAGAGCCTGAGTTCAATCCCCAGTTCTGCAAAAAGTAAATAAATAAATAGATAAATAAAAATATTATCCACTAACATAGCAACTAATTAGTACAACCTGAGAACATAATATTTATTAATTTGCGAACCGGTATTAAATTTGTAGTCTTTCCACAGTTGTTTTACTTATAAATATAAATTAAGTCCTTTTTAAAATGGAGGTAATTTGATTTTCATCCTCTAAAAATTGCACACCAATAAAATGTTTCTATTAACTATATTAGCTATTTTTTTTTTGTTTCTTTGTATTTTTTTACAGGGTCTTAGGGTCTCATTACACAGATAGGACTCATAGTGATTCTCCTGTTTTCAGCCTCCCAAGCACCAGGCAGGCACGACCACGCCCAGTCTCAGTGGCAGTGGCAGGGCGCCTGGGGGCAGGGCCGGCACAGCATGGCAGGATTGAACCCCGGGTGCTGTGTCTGCCTAAGCAGGGTCTTTAATCTGCTGAGCTATCTGGCTGACCATATAAGCTAATATGGAGAGAAACTGCTCTACAAGTCCTTTGAGCTCATACACATCTTTCTATTTATATCACAAATGCAGAATCTTAACAGTTCACTGCCTGCTAGCTTTCTCAGTACTATCTTACAAACAAGAAACATGGATACAATATAATGTATTTTTAGGACAAAAAGTAGTCTCTCTTACCTTTCCTATAAAACTAGACAGCTTTCTGAGGTTTAGTGTTCCTCACATGACCGCTTATGCGCACAGCACACACAAGGACCACCTGCATCGTGTCTTGACCTCAAGTAATGCGCTTTAAGAGGGCCTTAAGGAATATCACAGCGTAATTTCAAAAAATCTTAAATTTTTATTCTCTTTTTCTTTTATTACCTTTTTCTAAAAAAAATTTAAAGTGAGTATAGTAATAATTGGTGTGGCACTAGAAACAGAAGAGCAAGATGACAGGCATTTCAAGCTTGGCCTTTGTATTACACATTGCTGTCCTCAATACAGAGGCTTACTTTGACGATATCAGCACTCGGTTAGTTCCTACTAGCCAGCTGCCTTAGAGGAAATGCCAACCGGAAGCGGTCAGGCTGAAGTGAAAGGAAATACGCAGTCACTCGCAAGCACATGAAGCGCACTGGCAGATAGGACTACATACATGAATATGAAGAGGAAGGATTACAGCATTTTGACTTGTAAATCTCCTTTTTCTGTCTGATTCAAAATACAGCTAAATAATTAACTGTAAAAAAATCAATTAAAGACATGTATTTCGTAGTACAGCTAGTTGTGCTCTAAGGGCAAAGTTCTCCTAAATACCATTCCATGTGCTTTCTCAAGATGTGTAAAGCAGTAGCAGGCTAACTTCGTGCTCTGTCGGAGCAGTGTTTTAAAAAACAAATCAAGGCTGGCCAAATAGCTCAGCGGATTAAAGTACTGGTGCAGCATCTGGGATTTGAGCTCTGGCTTGCAAAGTGAAGGAATGGGCACGCTGGGAGGGCGGCGAACACTGGGTGCGCTGGTGTGCGTCTGTAAGCCCAGTGCTTGGGAGTCTGAAAACAGGAAGGTCACTATGAGACGGGTCTGTGTAGTGAGACCCTGTAGTTCCTGTACTAAATACATAAAAATACATAAATAAAATATCAAATTAATGGATAATACTATCAATAGTCCTAACTACTAGTTGTAGCAGAAGACATTCTCCTTTACTCATCTTAGAAGATAAGTTATCTTATCTGTTTGAATGACTCACTAAATATTTTAGTGCTTTTGCTGATATGCATCCAATCAAAATTTGTCACGCTACAGTTATGCATTCTATTCTTATTGTCCTTTACTCTGAATGTATGTTGAATTATGCCATCTCTTTTTTCAGCCTCTGTAGCAGTAATCATAAATTCCATTACAGTAGAACAATTAATACAATAAAATATATTACTCTGTTACCTAATGGCAAAGCATTCTTGCATTTCTGAAGTAAACTTCACTTTGCATGATTTGTTGCTTTTAAATGTGCTGTTGAAATCTGTTCGCTCATATTTTACTTAAATTTCTATACAGGTTGTCACAAGTGAAATTGGTCTGTAGCTTATTTTTAGTATAATCAATTCCAGACTTTGTTAACTTTTAAAGCAGAAAAAAAAATCAGTTTTTGGCCAGCTCAGTGAATTAAAGCCTTGCTTTGGCAGTGTGCTGCAGCTGGGGTTTGATCCCTGGTATGCCATGCCAGTCCCAAACTCAGGGCACACTGAACTGGTGATTAAGTCTGTGCATGGTGGCATGTGCCTGTAATCCCAGGGCTTTCGAGGCTGAAAACAGGAAAATCAATACAAGTCTGATCAATGTAGAGACTCTGTAACCCCATTGACCCTGACCTAAATCATAAAAAAATCATTTCTTATAATGTAGAAAGTTATTTCAGACATTTATATAATACAGTGACTAACAGTTAAGATAATAAGACTTCCTGATAAAATAATACCTGAAAAGATAATGATAGTTTAAAATATATTTACCCTAACTGTACAATATTTGATATTCTATCCAGGAATTTTTACTTACAAAGAACAGAAGAAATTTCTATTTTTAAAAAAGAAAGTATGTTTAAGATTATTTTTTAAGATCCTTTAGATAAAATCCCATATGGGAGAAAAACTGAATGCATCAGTCAGCGCTTTACTGCAGAAACAGTTGTGGCACAAGATATCCGAATGTGTAAAAAGCTACAGAACCAGCTCACAATGGCCACTCACAAAGTTGGACGAGGAAGAGAGCACGGAATGTCTATGCACAGTGGACAAGAGTTTGGTCCATGCTTTGGAGCTCACTGCCCTGTCCATTTCAGTCTATCTCAGAGGGCCAAAGGAGCTGTACTAGAGAGCTGAAGAATCTAAGAAGAATTAAGCATTTAGTGAAGACATTGTAGAGTCTGCCCTGGAATCTGACAGATGATATTCAAGCTGAGCGTAAAGACTGGAGCTCCTCCACAGAACAGAAGTCAGCCCCACCTACCCCATTTCCTCTGTACGCCATCCACGTGATGACCTTACCTAGGGGGTGTCTTCTACACTGTGGGAATTAGAATTGCTGAAATGACTTAAGCTTCTAAAATTCTCAAATTGACACAATTAATCAACTATTATTGTGTCAATTAACCAACTATTGTTGTGAATATTACAATTCACTTCCTTTCCTCCTTGCTAGTCTGAGTCAATCACCCTGACAATCCTGTGATGCCCTTTTTAGCTTGTTTCCTCAGGAAACCAAAATGACCAGAAGACTGAGCTTCCAGTTCAGCTGTATCATTGTTGTGCTTTGTGGCACAAACCTTCCCCCATCTGAAACTAGGACTTCTAAGCCACAGAATATAAGGTCCTGGGAAGAGGAAGCATCAATTTTTCTAGTGGATCACTGGAGTAACAACTAGTGGTATCATTTCCACTTCCATCCCTTGATTCCATTCCTGTAAATCCTGGCAATGGGAAAAACAATAGCATATAGTGGATTCAAAGCATAAACAATCTATTGAAGAGCCTTGCTACAGCCCTGTGTGATATTGCCACTTTGCTGATGCTGTCACTGTCTTCAAAAGACCATTCCACCTTTCGATCAATCCAACTGCTTCTGGATGGTGAGGTACCTGGTAAGACCAGTGAATTGCATGAGCATGAGCCCATTGCCTCACTTCTTAAGCTGAAAAATATGCTGTTTGGACAGAAGTAATGCTATGTGGAAGTTCATGACAGTGGATAAGGCATTCTGTGAATCCAGGGATCATAGTTTCAGCAGAAGCACTATGCACAATGAAAGCATGTCCATACCCAGAATATATGTTTGCACCAGCTGGGACAAAGTGCAGTACTCTTCATGACAAAATGACCCAATATGACCAATTTGCCACCAGGTGGAATAGGACACCTTAGGAATGGCGCCCTATTGGAGATTCAGTGCTTGGTTCCGCTATTGGCATTTGGAGCACTCAGCCATGACTGCAGCCATATCAGCATTACTGACAAGGAGTTCACTGAGCCAATGCATAACCTCCACCCCTTCCACCATGGCCACTCTTTTCATGGGCCCATTGGACAATGTTGGGTGGTTCAAGAAAGAGGTTGGCCACTATCCACATAACAAGTCGACTTATCCCTTTGATCCTCTTCTAATGAGATTGAATTTTGCTGAGTGCTTACATGAGAAATTAATTTTTTACACCTGCTGCCCATATGAAGTCTATCTACATACTTCCCCAAATATCTTTCACATCGATTTTCCAGTGATGTTCCTTGCAATTTCCTCACCATCCATCCAAGCCATTTGCTACTCTCTGTGACTGTGTGGTTGTACATCTGGAAATTCTCTCCTTCTGGGCAAAATGTAAATCCAGGTACATGCCTGAAGTTCTGCCCAATTGTGATGATTTATCTTCACCACTGTCCATCAGGGATGCCCCAGAAAGGAGCTGTAATGCTCTATCTGTTCATGTGTGTATGTGGTGTCTTCCTGAAGTGCAGAGCCACCCATAAACCAGGACCTAACCTAGTCTCCCTCTGACAGCTGATCATTTGGTACATCCCACAAGGCCACAGGTGCATGCTCTGAAACAGAAGGCAATATAACAGGTGTGGTATCCATAGATAGCTGGGCAACTTTGTGTAATTTGCTTGCACCCTCTGGACCTTCCCTGGCTTGATCACAGATACATTTCCAATTAATAATAGACTGGTGCTGTGCAAGTATAAACTTGTAACCCGACGAATCAGAGAAGACCCAGGTCAGGATAGGCAATTCAGATTACATGGTGACCTGGTGCCCCACAGTCAAGTATTCAGTTTCCACTGATTTGCAGTAGCTGGCCAAGAGTTGTTTTTCAAAGAAAGAGTTGTTTGCAGATCATGATAGAGATTTGTTCCAAAATCTTAAGGGTCTCTGCCACAGTTCACCAATAGGAGCCTGCCAAAGACTCCAAGTAGCATCTCTAACTGCCACTCATACTTTAAGCACTGTTGGACTTGCTGGGTCCTGTGCCCATAGGAGCAGAGCAGCCTGGGCCTAGTGCAGATTCTTTTCTTCTTCTGGGCCTCACTAAAAATTGTAAGCTTTGTAAATCATTTTAGAAATGGAGATGAGTAAGACACCTAAGCAAAGAGTGTGTTGCCTCCAAACTCCAGAAAGGTCTGTAGGGAAGCTAGACGCAGTAGTCGTTTGCCTTAGTAAGAATATCTCAATACGTCCCTCACCACTAGAAATTTCACTGAGTTGGAGGAACCATGAATGTTTGTTAGATTTATTTCCCAACCTTTGGCTCTCAAATATCTTACTCACAAATCCAGTCATTTCCTCCTGCTCACTTGGGCCAATAAGCATGACGTCATCAATGTAGTGGAGAAGTGTGATACCAGTGGGTGAGGATGGTGATCAAGATGTCTATGAACCATGTTGTGACACAGATATGGAGAGGTAATAAACCCTGAGGTATGACAATGATGATATATGACCAGCCTTGTCAGGTGAGCACAGACTGAGTTTTATGGTCCTTAGGGATAGGTATGGAAAAGAAGGCACTTGCCAAATCAGTAGCTCTGTACTAAGAATCAGGAGTTGTGCTAACCTGCTCAAGCAAGGAAATCACATCTGGTACAGCAGCTGCAACTGGAGTCATCAATTGATTCAGTTTGAGCTAATCTGCTGTCATTCTCTAGGACCCAGCAGCAGCAGCAGCAGTATCTGCACAGGCCAAAGAGGAAAATTAGATAGAGATGTGGTGCAGACGCCGCTCCCATGTTCCTCAAGCCCTTGATGGTGGCAGTAATCTCTGAAATCCCTCAGGAATGTGATACTGCATTTGGTTTATTATTTTATCAGGAAAGGCTATCTTTAATGGCTTCCATTTGGTCTTTCTAATCATAATAGATTTCACACTACAGGTTATGGAAACAATGTGTGGATTCTGCCATGTGTCAATTATGTCTGTCCCAGTGATGCATTCTGGAACAAGAAAACGATGACAGGATGCACCCGAGGGCCTACTGGACTCAGTGTGAGTTGGGCATTTGCTAAAGCTTCACTGCCTGCTTGACTGTATAGGCCCCTCCTCATTCTGGAAGGCCACGTGACATTTTGTAGCCCCTGGAATCACTGATAGTTCAGAACTAGTGTCTAATCGATCCTCAAATGTCTTTTGGTACCAAGATCTATATGAGCAGTCAGTGTATCACTATAGAGACAGATGTGACACACATGATACACAAATGTTTAGGAAATTATACGAATGAGGAAGTGTGTGGAGGGTATCTGCACACTCGACAGCACCACAGTGGAGAACAAAGGCTTCAGTCCAAGTCTGGAGCTCACTGCAGTGTCTGCCAGTCTGCATCAGAATGCCAATGGATCTACATTGGAAGGTTAAGGGGCTCTAAGCTGATGCTTCCCTCCTTCCCTCTTTATACATTTGGGGAGGCAAGCTGCTCTAGGTTGGAGTGTAGAAGAGCTGCCATAGGCAGAGTCCTCTATACCCTAGGGTGTAGAGTTGCTGGGTTTATTTAGTCAAACTTTAAAATTCAAATGGACACAAACGTTCAACCATTACACTGAGTTATCAGCATAGGACTCTATACATTACAAAGTCAAAGTATTTACATTGCAGACCATTTTTATAGCTGCATTCAAAGTACCAATAGATACTACACTCTAATTTTCCAAAAATACCTATATTTATCAATTTCTTCCTGTTTTATTGTTGTTTTTTTTCAGATTAAAAAATAGTACTGCATCTCTGGGTGTAAACTCTTTCAAAACTGCCTTTTAGTTTCCTCTCTGAATTGTTTGGGCTGTTGCTGCTACCCTCATGACTTTTCTATCTCTTTCACTGTTTGCCCTTATTCTTCATTTCAGTTCCTCAAACCTTGTTCTTTAGTTCATGGTTCCTCATCAAGAGTCCACTACAAAAAAAAAAAAAAAAAAAAAAATAGAGTCCAGTGCATATTTATTCTTTCTGAACGGTACTTTGGACTCATACTCTGCCACCATTCTAGTTCTCCCATGAAAGCATTGCTCTTCTGTTAGAAGTTTTCCTTACAAGTACTGTGCAAGGTCTCTGCTTTTATAGGACAAGTGCTCCTTTGATTAATCTGTCAGCTCCTAAGTTCTTGCCCCCAAACCAAATCATCTGTAACTGCTCTGTAGTAGAGTTGTCATTAATTTTCTCTTTCATTCCCTGGTCGTGTTAAAACTTATTTCAATCTCGTATTTTTAATATTACTTCAATCAAATTGCTTGATGAAATTTTGGTAGTGCTTCCAGTGCCTTGCCCTTTGATTTTCTTCACTTCCTCTACTTTAATATGTTTCCCTCGCACAACTCCTTTTCATACTAGCTTTCTAACCTGAACCTACATTCTTGGATTTTTTGAACTGAATTTAAAGTATCTTATTCTCAATGTAACATTTTATTTCATTTTTGATGTTAATTTCAAAGTGATTTAGTTTCTTAGGGTCAACAATGAAATTAACAGTTTCAAAGTTTCTTTATTTCAACCCATGAATGCCCTCCTGTTCCTCACCACGATGTTTATTTATTTCACAATTCATCTTTACTAGTCTTTTGTCTACACTGTCAACCTCTTAGCTTCTCTATGATTTAATAGTGACCTAGAAACATTCCACTCAGACTGAGCACTACTTTGTATCAGTTCTGTAGCTCATCTCAATAGCTTAATATGTGACAGTTGGAGGAGAGAGCACAGAATTAAACTGCATGGACCTATTTCTAACTCTGGAGTGTTTCCTTCCATTCGGCTATTATGTTACCTAGAAGTCTCACTTTAGTTGCTCATGTCTTTTACTTTCTCACTTTTCTAAATGATTTTTTCACACCTAGTCTTTAAATGAACACTTAACACCCATGGACCTCCCTCAGTGTCACTTGATAACCTAGTTTCTTATTTTATTGAGAAAAAACATTGAATTTTTAAGTACGTGCAGCAGCATGAGATCCGGCAATATTTGTATGTGTCTATTTTGTTTTTGTTTTAGTTATAATGCATGAACAGACTCCACTGGCAGAAGCATCTGACCCGTTCCTTGTGAGGTAGGTCCCGTCCCACGTCTTCAATTGCACTGCTTCATGGCTTCTGCATTCATCCTATCTGATCAATGTCTTGCTTTCACCTTAATTAGTTTTATCATAATCCAATTACAGTGTAACATGAGATAATTTTAAAGAAGTTTACCTCCAGCTCCTTGCTACTTTATTTTTACTGCTCAACCACAAAAGTACTAATACAATTTATATTGTCCTCACCCATATTACCATTTCCCTGTGCTATCAGTGTAATCAAAACAAGATTTCATCCTTACCTAAAAAATAAAGCAAGTTTGTTATTAGCACTATCTTCCAAATTGAATCATTTTGACCTATCAGTGGTATTTAATAGTCTTTCTCATTCCTTCAGTGATACGGATTGAACCCAGATCTTCAAATATGCAGTGTGTATGCTCTAAAACACTGACCTCTACTCCACTCTAATACCGCCAGTCTCTCTCACTCTATTCTCTGAAATGCTTTTCATGATTTGGGTTCTATAACACTTCTGGCAAGTGTCAACTTATGCTAGCATTTAGAAAGCTAAAATGGACTTTAGTATTTCTTAAGTCTGAAGTCTTGTATGTCCTCACAGGTATACAGGTTTCCTGATATACATCTACTATGCGTTGCTGCTACTTAATTTTTCCTCTCTTTTTTTTACTAGGTCCATTTCATCTTACCACCAAACTCAGGCATATTTTTTTTTTCCAGAACCGGGGATTGAACTCAAGCCCTTGTGCTTGCCAGAGAAGCACTCATTCCATTGAGCCATCTCCCCGGCCCTTCAGGCATATTTTTTTTCCACCCAAAATTACACCTTAGCTGATCTTATTTAGCCTTATTGTTTTAAATATCTTGTGCATGCTTCTCCCTGTCATATCAGTCAATATTCAAGTAGAACACAGTTAAATACATAGAACTACAATGAGTTTTGGAATACACAATCCCCATCAGCTTTTTCTGTGATTTTCCAAGTCACAGTTAATGACACATCTGTATATTCCTTTGCTAAGAACAAATTGTTGAAGTGTTCATTGACTCCTGTCATTTTCTCATTTCCAAAGTTTCATACGTGACAACTTCGATGAGTTTTACCTTCACATTCTTTTCAAAACATAAACTCCTGTCTTCATTGCCACCAGCACTACCTGGTGTTAAGCCACGATCATCACAAGCCTGGCCCATCCTATTGTTCAACAATGACTCTGTTGTGAGCTCTTCTCTCCCTCAGCATGGGAGCAGGGATATTTGAACATATTTGTCAGATCTTGACATTCTGCAGTCAAAATAGGCCAATAATTGTCCATATCACTTATAAAATGCAACACTATTGCTCTGGTACTCTAGGATAAACTATACCTTATTATATTAATTTCTGTGGGTTTTTTTTCTTCTGTGTATGGTGCATTCATCTATCTTAAATCAGAGTTTTAGTCAATGAATGAGTCACGGTAGGCAGATAGATAAACACAGGCATCACAATCTTCTTTAATTCATTCCTATTGTTCATGGTAAGGCAACATGAGCAATACCATCAATTAGAATTAGGATGGGGACATGCAAAATCAATGGCATAAATTGAGCATATCTATGCCCACATAAAACCTATTTATTAAATGCATAATGCTACTTTTAAACAATATAATTTGTGAAATAGTTTTATTACTAAAGATTGATTATTGTATATACGTCCATTTATAAAACTATAATTATTGGTATGTATAGTGTATTTTAACAAATAAGAACAAACTTAAATCACTTTTCTGGAACATTAATACTTATTTACAAATACTCAGGATTGATAATAAATATAGATTTTTTTTGTTCAACCATAGAAACCCAAATCACATGTAAAAACTGAAAAGATATTCCATATTCATAGTGATTTGATTTTGCTGCTTGTCTAAAAATGTAAATATTAGCATTCAGGTACCTAGAGATAGGTGACATACATTATTCATTTATTTATTTATTTGGCACAAGGTCTCTCTATGCATCTCAGACATACAGTGATTCTCCTGCCTCATCTTCCCCAATGCTGGGATTATAGGTATGCACCACCATACCCAGTTTCAGTGCCTAGCACTGTGTGCCTGGGATTCTGGGGCCAGCAGATCATGTGGTACCAGGGATCGAACCTAAGTCTTTGTGCTTGCCAGGCAGGCACTTAGACTGCTGATCTATATCCCCAGCCTGATAGATAACTATGTTTAAATGATACAGTTAGAGTCAAGAAAGTTCATAAAAACAACCTTGGTAATTTATTGTGTAATACAGAGAAACATGATAATAAGAAAAAGAAAGACCTGAATATATCCTTTTGAGCAAAACAAAGCTCTTTCTTTAATAACAGAATCTTCAAGGAAATTAAATCCTCAGCTGTAAAAGCTAGAGCTGTTAAAGTAACTACTAGCCATAAAATAGTAAATACAACTCTTCTCAGCTTCAGATAGCTGTGTTATATTGTTTTCCTCAATATTATGCTGCCTTATGTTTTATAAAGTGATCTTTCAGCCATGTCAGACCTTCTATGTTGTTCTGTTTCTTGTAACTTTGATTATGCATATGCTGTACATTAGTGGAATAAACAAAATCTGAAGCAGGAGTTACTCGGTCAGAACTTTGTGCTTCACTTTCATTAGTGGAATGGAAAAGTGAAAGCTTCATATCTAAACCTAAAGGAAAGAGTGTTAGAACTACCCTCTGAATATGAATCATGACATTTGTATTATTGTTTAAAAAACCACTTTCAAATATTTTGTGAGATTCTGACCTCTTTTGATAGTAGTAGTGAAAACCTTTCAGAAAAAAAAATAATAGCTGCCTAAACTTGCAAGTGACTATCACATATAATTTCAATTTTCAAACTCATTCTTATTTTTGCTTGTGAGTCTAGAGCCTCTATTGATCTAACAGAAAATCAATAGGTGTAAGTACATCCCAAAGCTACTTGCCACTATGCATGTGAAAGTGGAACATAAGAAAATCTACAATGGTGCTTTTAAAACTTAGAATTAACTACTAGGATTATCAACTTTAATTAAATCATTTAATTAACATGTATTTTCCCAAGCACATGCATAAGACATTAATAAGTTATTGTTGCCATAATTTACAAAAGCCTAATAGGATTCTGTATATGCCATGCAGGAAATTAAGAGCTCTCTCATTCTGAGAAATTTTTCCAATTATCAAAACATGTCAGGTTTTGCAAGGTGATCTCTTTGTTCAAAGACTTCTCTCTGCTAAAAGAGGATGTGTTGGAGATTAATGAAAACATTTTGCTTTATGATTCTTTGCTCCATATTGCCAAAAGATCCCATTAATATAACAGAATATTATATAATTTGTACTTCTATAATAAGAATATCCAATACGTTTCATGAAACCTGCATCCTTTGACTGCTCCTGGTACATTCACATTACAGAGGAGTTCAATAAAAGACAACTTTTAGTACTTCTTAATTATGACATTATTGGAAAATAATACAAAATATCAGGCAAGTGTAGAAACACATAAGTCAAATATACCAAGACATTTACTACAGAAAGATGTGACTTTTGCCAAAGGTCTCCGTATAGATTCAGAAACTTTCCATTTCATCTAGACTTACTCTACTCTACACAAGTTCACAACAGGTACCTTAGCACCCAAGACACAGAAAAGGATGACTATAAAAGATAGACATGCTTTCTGTGTCCACAGTCATCAGAACGATGGAAAAATAGTTGAAATGAGTTAAAAAAAAAAACTTGAGTAGGAGTTCTGGGTCAGGTAAGCTCCTTCACAATGGAACGAAAGGAGAGGGAAACATAAGAAATCAGAGAAAAATTTCCCCCTTAGAACATTAACTACTAGGATTAGTGTTTCCTGGCCTTTAGCCCACTATTCCTTTCCCTCGATGGCCTAAAGTACAAGGCTCGGGCAGTAACATCCTGAGCCCTAGTGGTGCCTATGATTGACACATCTATAGCTGTTAAATGATTTGTTCTGCAGCTTATCTCCACCATGAGTTTCAGATTTATCTATTAAATGATGAAATCAAGATTTGATTTGAAGGGCCAGCCAAATAACTCAGCATATTAAAGCATTTGCAAGCAGGTACAGGGGCCGGAGTTTCAATCCCCAGGCTTGCCATGCTGGCCCCCTCCCTGGGGCATGCTGAAACAGCTATTGAGACTGGGTATAGTGTGATGTGCCTTTAATCCCAGCTCTTGGGAGGCTGTAAACAGTCCTAAAGAGTGTCTGAACACCCTTTAGGCCCTTCCCTAAAATGCAATAAATAAATAGTTTGGTTTGAATTTTATCGATAGGAAACATATCTAGAATGACATTCTATTGTATCTCTAAAACATTCCACACTCTAATTATCTTAGTATTTTCCCCAAATCCCAAATTTTATTATTCAAATCAGAATATGAATCAGCTTGAATCTACCTATGTCTCTTGATATATTGCTAAATTCTTTACTACTGATTTTGTATAACATGTGCTACTAATTATTCCTCTATTTTAATGCCAAGCTTTTGCTGTTAACATTTAATGTCCTAAGACTACTTTTGCACTTCTACAAATCATGTAGAGATCTTGAACAACATATAAAAGGAATCTCAATTTTAAGCAGAAGCATTAAGCACCATATGATTTCTCTTATGTGAGAAACCTAGCAGCTACCTATCACCTGTCTGTCTCTCTGCCTGCCTGCCTGCCTGCCTGCCTGTCTAACTACCTATGCAAAATAACTGATAGATAATAAGAAGTGTGGAGATCATTTGCAAAACGGAAAGGGACCAAAGGGAGAGAAAGAAGAGGAATGAGAGGACAAGGTCCAAAAATGATTAAAACGAATCAAACATTACCAACTTCTCATAGTGAATATAATCGTTATGTATCCTCAAAAATGCACTGATAAAAATAAGAATAACGGCCAAGCAACAGGGAGCAGTGGTGCACACTGGTAATCCTGCCACTCCTGGTGGCTAAGGCAAGAGGATCTCAAGTTCAATTCCTGCCTAGGCAAGTTGGTGACTTAGTGGCCATCTGTCTAAAAATGAAAATAAAACTGGGAGATTCCAGAGATATGGATCAGTGCAAAGATGCTCAGTTTATTCTCCAGCTCTACAAAAACCAAAAACAATAGAAAAAACACACCTAATAGAAGACATACACATACATATGCATTCTATCGTTCTGTTCTTTCATGGTTTGGCCACTATTTAAAAAACTGAAAATGTGACCAATTTAATTTAACAGTTTATTCAATCAACTGAACTGTTCTAGAATCAAAAAGCTTTCATGCCAAAGATAATTCAAATTCAACCTTTGGAATGCAATGAGCTTCTTATGTTATCAGAAAGTACTACAGAGATTCCCTAATTGGTGTAGTGTGGTGTGTCCATATTTACGTTTAATTTGGTAGCCTTCAGTCGAGGATTAACTGAGGGATCTGCTCCTGTGCTAGGCAGAGGCACCAGTTGCTTGGATACCAGAGTGTACACTCTTAGACTGATTGCCACATGCTTGCACATCCTCTGAGGCTGCAGTTTTCATATATAAATGAACCTGTCGACAAATACATTGTTCAAGCTAGCAGTCTGCCTGAGGTCAATTAATTCAATTAATATAGTTCAACACCACTAATTGACCTTAGCCAATAAAACTAATCTATACTTTCTTTATTTTTTTATTTCAAAGTGTTTGATAGGTTAAATATTCTCTAAATTATTGTTCTTTTTTTTTTTAAACAGGGAAACTTTTTATTTTTGGCAGAACTGGGGATTGAACTCAGGCCCTTGTGCTTACCAGGGAAGTACATATTCCACTGAGCCATCTTCCCGGCCTATTGTTCTATTTTTTAAGAGATATTTTTAACAAAGTAAGTTTGGAATTCCTACCAATGTACCACTGGAAAGGTAATGAAGCCTTTACAATGTAGCTATCGAATCTTCAAGCCAACCAAATAAGCCAACCCTACTTCTCCATTTCCTTATAGAAATGTTAATAAAAATATTTTCAGGACATTTGGAGTTCGCTTAGCACAACTGTCTGTCACTTGTCCGAATGTCTTTCACCATATTCCCGACAAGAGGTCACTCATTCAGTCAGTGTCTAAATCCCTCTGAAAACAAATTCAAATTCTAGTTGAAAGCTTCAGCTCTTAGTGAACTTCAGTGACCATACATTTCATTTGGCTTATTTCACAGCATGCAATAACATCATTTAAACCATTGTGATTTCTTTTATTAGAATACAGAAATGTATGAAAATTTCTAAACCATGTAGTAGACTACAAGGAAGATTCTTACTGTTTCCACATCATCAATGTCTTCAGTGTGGAAGCTACATGTTCCAGGTAACTTGGCAAAAACTCTTTTTTCTTTTGAATATAATTTACTTTGAATAGAACTTCACATTCAATGTACAGGTTCTATTTAATTATGAATAAAAATTTAATCTGAAAATAAGGGCCGGGGAGATGGCTCAGTAGGGCCAGGGAGATGGCTCAGTGGAGCTTCCCTGGCAAGCGCGAGGGCCTGAGTTCAATCCCTGGTTCCGCACCAAAAAAAAAATTCCTTCAGTACAAAGTTACTTCGAAGCTTTGACTCTGAAAAATTTAATGCTGAAAATGACTAGAGACATATTTTTAAATGCTTAAAACATCAATGTGTGTGGGTGTGTATGTGGGAGAGTAATAATTGGAATCCAGCCACAATTCCCTGCAGATGGCACAAGAGTTTTGTACTCATTTTCAGGAATCTGAGCCTATTATTTTTCAGGAAGGAGCAGAGCATGGAGCCACTCAGATTGTCTTATCAAATTGTATTGGAGCAACCTGAACCTGATCGATATTAGAACTGTGTTTTCCTCCCCCTTATCAGAATGTTTTCTTCCCTCAGTTTTCTGTATCTTCAGGAGTTTTAATTAGCTGACATAAGTATTTTAGTGAGTTGTCTAATGAAGTTGTTAAGGGGATGTCATTTTTAAAGTGAGCAATGCTAGCTTAATATTTTTTATTATTATCTGAAACCAATATACACAACAGCAATAAAAAATAAATGATACAGAATGTCACCAGACCAATCAGTAGGAGTTCAGCAATGGTTGTTGTGTTTTATAACATTGTCTTTAATATGAAGATGCTTTATTTCAAGTTACACATTCTGTTAGATTCGTAACCACTATAGCACATTTTGAAGGATGGATGGATTTTTCACTGAAAAGTGTTTGCCCTTAATAATAACCATGTTAGATAGTTTATTGATTGGTTGAAGGAAATTGTTTTAACCTATAAAAGCCATAGTCTGTAGTCCAAGGGAACACCAAATAATGAAGTAGTTTACATTTTTTCATTTTATATTTTCAGTGCATGTTTGTAGCACATAAGATTTCCATCCATGGTGGGAAGTCAGTACCTATGCATGACACGTCTTGATTCATTGGCATTTCCTCCGTTCTCTCCATCCCGCATCCTTTGATTTCCTTCCTTTTGCTAAAATTCTGTCTTTCTCTTTCCTGTATATTATAAATGAAAGATTTATTTTAGAAACTTTATTTGACTAAATAGTTTTAGGGCAAATAATACAAATATTTCAGCAAAATTTAAGAAATACTTAAATTAATATTAGAATCATACCCTTGTGTGCCTTCTGCAATGTCAGAGTACTCTGGAAAAGTCCCATTTCTCAAAACTGCATGAACATCTTGGGTGAGAGGTTGCCATAGCAGCACAGGGGACAACAGTTGCCCAGTTTTCTCTCTAGAGAAAATTTCACATGAAGTCATCATCTCTCACTTAAAAGCTACTGACCAGGTTTCTGCCTTGCACAGAGGATAATTCTGTGTTTGACTGCATTTGCACTAACAACCTGGAGAGTAAATAGTTTACCACTCGATCCACAAACACAATTGGATTCAATCCTGATAGCATCGATAGAGAGCAGGCATGAACTGTAGGAGAAATAATCAGAATGTCACATTAATATCTTGTTGAAAATGTTCTTGAAGTATTTGCTATGTTATCAACCCAGTTGCAAGAAATTTTTTTAATTGTTTCTGTGCAATTACAACAAAATCATAAGTGAATTTCTAAATCTTTAAGATTTTATACCCTCCAGTAAGTTATTAATGATCAAAACTCTGCTGCCACATTACAGATTTACAGGAATAAAATTGGTATAAGTAAAGAAAGATAGTTATTTGTGCATATTTTTCTACATATAAAGGCAATATAAAACAAAATCTAAATATAATACATAAAAGTGTATGAGTTATTTTATTGTGTACAGAGAAAAACCTTTGAATTCTATTAAATCTTCTTAGAATTATAGATCCCATTGTTAATCACATGATTTATGGATTACATTCCTTTAAAACAATAGCTGTTTCATACCTCATAAGGGCATCTATAAATTTCTTCTGAGTCTACTCTTCCCAGGTTGATTTCATTTAGTGGGGAAAATATATAGAAAAATTTTGACTATCTCATTCAACTGTACAAATCTAGACAGCTACTTTAGAACCTATCTCCTGAGCACTGTCTTGAAGCAATGCCATCATTTTTTCAAAGATAGACAAAAGTAGAGAACCACTTATTGTTCAACTGACCGCATAGTTTGACAAATGTGTCTGTTACTGCTTGCCATAAATATTTTTGGGCTTATACTAGTCACTCCTTTTCCTGTCCATAGCAGAAAGTCGCATTTGTGGCAGAATTGCAACCCCATTACCAAAACTATTTAGATGTTGCCATGTCTTTGTAAATTTGACAATAGAAAAGAGGGCAGAAGCAAAATATCTCTTTCCAAAATAAGTAAACATGCTAGTAAGTTGGCCTTACATATTGCAGATGTTGTACGTTCTGTCTTATCAGCAGAGTTGCTCTTGTTTCTTATGCACAGTCACCAGATGAAGCAGAGTGTCACAGTCGCCTGCAGACACAGTGGGTCCACAACAGAAAACAAACTTTGTCTTTATGAAGCCAGTGCAATTCATTGCCTAAATACTGTGTGGTTGCAAGAGCTACATTCACATGATGCATGACCTCTTGTCTCAGGTTTGCGCCTGCATAAACCCTCCTAGAAGTGGCTCAGGCCAGAGAACTTGAGATCACAGCCCTACAATGTCCACACAGTCAGCAAGCTATGTGGGAATGTAAGAGGTCTGCAACAGATGGCCTGCCGCCCAGCAATATCTCGTAGTGGAAAGAGCAAATATTTGGAAATTTTTCATTATTTGGTGAACCAGCTTTTCCTTAAGCGACCAATACGCAATGTTGTACATTTGTGTACAGGCAAAACAAAATACTCAAATTTAAAAATAGATCAGTAAGGGCCGGGGAGATGGCTCAGTGGAATAAGCGCTTCCCTGGCAAGTGCAAGGGTATGAGTTCAATCCCTGGTTCGACAAAAAAAAAAAGAAAAAGAAAAAATAATCTTTAAAAAACAAAAAATAGATCAATGGATTTCAGTGCAATATGAAAGACTTCTTTATATGACTGCATATTAAACATTGGAATTAACCCTTAAATAACTACCACTTGTGCAGTTTGGGACTGGTGTGAAAGAAACATAGCCATAATTAGCTGAAAGAGTTCTTAAAATACTTCTTTTTTAGGGGGACCACCTACTCAGGATCCCCCTCCTGTCCCTCTGAGACTGAAGCTTTCTTCCTAGGAACAGTGCCCTTGGAAGAAGCCAGGCTTCTCATCTCAGACCTTGAACTTCAGGCTTCAGACTGTGAAAATCAGATTTCTGTTCATTGAACCACCCTGTCTCTAGCACACTAATCTGTGTGGATTACATATATAATGGCAGTAATCCAACATTATTAAATATCTGTCAAGTCATCAAACTGTATTTTTTATGGAAGAACAGTACTAAATGCAAATTATAACTCAATAAAGTTGATTGATAAAATCTTCCTAAAGAATGACTAAAAGAACATTAGGCTGAATGCTTTCTACATTAAGTAATATTCCATAGATGAAAAAGAGAGCATTGATTCCCTATTTTGGATATCTACAAGATGACCAGAAATTCTTCCAAAGACACAGCTCTTTCACAGTGCATAAAATAGTCTATATCTAGAATATAAAAGCTAGAGTGACAAAGGACATCTGGCTTCGCAATGGTTCTGTTGAAATGTCAGTAGAAATAAATGGTGCATCCCTGTAACACTGGAAGCAGAGGAAATTGCAAATGTCACTGTCAGGAGAGTGCATTCCCTGTACGAACAGATTACACTGCGAGAGAACCCCTGAAATAATTGTGAAGGGTTAGAGGAAGCTGTGGTTCTAGCAAGGTGAGTACAGTTGAATCAGAGAAACATAGCCTTGAGTGACTATCATTGTTTTAACCTGATACATGTTTTGAAATACTTGTTTCCTGAAAAAAGCAGTTAATGATTTAAAAAATAATCGAATTCAAACATCATTTTCTTGTAGAAAATTTCAAATCTATGGTAATCCAAAACTTGTTTCTCTCTTGATAAATGATTTCATGTGACTAGGTAATTGAATAATTGAATGAGTTGCATACAGTTTTATAAAGAACATTTGTTTGGCTTTTCAAGTGTTATAGGGCTGGGGAGATGGCACAGTGGAATAAGTGCTGCTCTGGCAAGCATAAGGGCCTGAGTTCAATCCCCGGTTCTGATAAAAAAAAAAAAGTTTAGATATTATAATAAAACTAGTTATTTCATGTCAATGATTTAGCTCCTTTCTATTGTGTAAATTTTAAAATCTGTATATTTCTAACTATATTTTATTCTACTCTACAGTGTTTTGATATAATCAGAATTATTATCTCTTCACTACATCAGCCATATTCTATCTCTAAGAGCTTTCAAAGTACTAAGAAAAGTGACAACTTACTCTTTTTTAATCTAATTCAGGACCTTGTCCTTGCCAGGCAGGCTCTGGGCCACTAATCTGTATCCCCAGCCCACATGAACTGTATCCTACCTAGACATTTCAGTGAACTAAGTACCAAATGTAGATCTAATATGTGCTAATAAACTCCATACAAAACACAAAAGTAGTCATGAGCTGTGATTTGACAACCACCATCACATACTCTAGTGGTGTAATCGCGAAGTGTAATCCAAGAAAGTAAGGGATATTCATTTGCCATTATTTTTGTTCATAAATTTGCCATTTTCTCATTTGTAAATTTAAGTCATTGATTTAACCAATGTAATAGGATGTTAGCTAGCAAAAAAATAAAACAAAGATTTTTTTTTATATGTAAAAGAAGAATTCAAATGATTCAAACAGAAAAAAACACTTCAAATATTTTCCAGTGATATTTTCACTTGAGTATACTTTTCTTTAAACTCATTTCAAGGTCACTACTAAAAAGGCTTAAAAGATTACTTGAGATATCACATCCAACATAAAAACTAGGAGTGTGAACTCCGAAAGCAAGAATTTATAGTACAAAAGATCTATCATTTGTACTTTATGAACTCATTTAACAAAAAGGGGTAGAAAAATTAATAGAATCCTACCACAAGGTACTACATTGCTTGGAAATAATGAATTGCTTTACAAAAAGCACAAATTTCTAATAAATTATAGAAGTCTTTGGAAAAGAGAATGAGGGTTTTTTATGTAATGCACTAACTATGTGAGAAAAGGTTATTTCATTTTATGTATTTTGAACTCATTAAGGTCACCAATGTTTAGGGGCTGGGGAGATAGCTCAGTGGAATAAGCGCCTCTCTGGCAAGTGCAAGGGCCTGAGTTCAATCCCCAGTTCTGCCAAAAACAAAAGTCACCAATGTTTAAAAATAGTAAGTTATATTTTGTTCCTTTTTGGAAAATACTTTATTATACTAATTCTATATTCTTTGACAAATTATTTTTCTAAGTGTCTTTAATCTTTCTTATAGTGAGAAGTAGATTCTCTATTTAAAATACAGCAAAATTACTTATTCAAAACAAGGATACTGTTTAAGGGCTTTTGCCAAAACTTCCCAAGGCTCAGTCCATCATTTCTTAAACTGTTAGTATTCTACTTATGAGTCACATTTTGATTTGGAGTAATAAGTCACATTATTTTATTTCCTTTAAACATAATCTAACTAATTGATACTGTAAAAGCTGCTTATATATCTAAGCATAATTATAAATGCTGTTAAAGCTATTATGAAATTCCTAAATATAATCTACATAAAGGAAGACATTTCCAAAAATCAGATTGCAAATAATATATATCTTGATAATTTAATTTTTTAGATTTGCTAAAAGATTTTGGAAGATCAAAGGTTAAAAAAACTTAAATGCTAACCCTAAATTTTTAAAGACTAAATTTTAACCCTAAAAATTTAAAGTTAAACTTTCTTTAGATAAGGGCCAGCCAAATAGCTCCGTGGGTTAAAGTGTCTGCAAGCAAGCACAGGGGCCAGGGTTTTGAATCCCAGGCCTGCTGAACAGATTAATATCTAAAGATAGGAGATTTTAGCACTATTATTTGATAGGGGACACCAGAAGGTCAGAACATTGAGTGTTTTACTTATATAACTGCAAATAAGTAATATTTAAAATAGATACATTAAGTAGTATGTTTATATAACAAACCACTATAGAGGGATTAGTCTCACATACAGAATTATGACATATGGATACAAAGAATGATAAGGAGAGAAAACTCTGCAATTCTTAGGGACTCTGGTACACTCCACGTTCAGGGCAGAACAAAGGGCCATGAGTCAGAGTACGCCTGTGTGTTAGCCTTTTATTGATAAGAGCCCCCAAAGTGGGCATGGTTCCTATCAGAGTACTGGGGAAGAAGAACTGCAAGCATGTCTATAAGGAGAAACAGAGCTCTTTGCCATCAAGCACAGGGACTCTCCAATTAGCAAATACAACAGATAACTTAGGGTTAGAAAGCTGGCACCTTACTGCCAGAATGGTATAATTATTTTTAAGCCTCACGACCTCAGCTGAGATGTTACCTCATTTCTTAGCCCTGCAATTTCACAAGATATTGCTGGAGCCTGCATTCTCGCCGTCAGTGGAGGTAGAGGGGCAATTCTGACCCACTTTGCTGGGATGAGATGCTTTGGCATCTCAGATGAACTCAATCAAGTGCCTTCAGCCAATTAAGGGAACATCTGTTTCCTCGTAGCCAGCTTTGCATATCTCAGTAATAGGGTTGAAGTGAAGGGCAAGTAAAAATGGAGGCAAGGGGCTTTGTTTCTCAGGGGACTGTGGCTTGATGCTTTCCCATATTTATACATGTGCAAAGTATAATTACAAAGGAGTAACTGTAATTAACATAATAGAAATGTACAAGATATTTCTAAATACTAGCCTTGTGGTTCCAAATAAGAGTTTTCAAGAAAAAAAAAAAGTATTTCTTTTGAGACATTAATACTTTTCAAATTTTGGTAATTGCTTCATTTGTTATTATAATATTGGCCATGCTTTAAAAAGTTTCACTACTGTTGAACTATAAAAATATAGCTTCTAAAAATAGATAAATATATTTTAAGAGAATTAATAGTATATTTAAGTACAGCACGTATGACAGAATGTATCTACTTAAAATCTATCAGATATGTGTGGATATCAATGTGGTTATTGTAGTTAGAATGTTAAACTTTGAGTAAAAGAAAATTTCACATTCAGTTCACTATAATACAGTTCTCAACTGCAGTGTGGTGCAAAAAGATGCACCAAAGGGTTACTTGATGTCAAGGTCTAAGCCATATGCCAAGAGTACCCAGAGAAGCCGCTATTACCTGAGATTCCTCAGTGCGAGATTGACAGCCCCAAGCTGAAGCTTCTATGGCTATTTATTAATAGAATCAAGAAGAAGCAAGAATAAAAGAAAAATGAAGCACATTTGGGCAGGAACTCATGTGGGCGACGGGGGAAGAATGGAAGACCACGGTGGCCTGTTAAATGACTGACTTAGCAATCAACATCAATGGCAATTTGGAGTATGGAGAGGCCGGAGGCCAGAGTACTGACTCCTTAATTCAGTGTGCTTTGATCCTACTTGGACTCGTAGCCCTGGAGGCTGGCTTCTAATCGATAACCATGCACTCTGGAAAGTTTTGGGTGTGTGGCTCTCGAAGTGTGTTACATCCACATATCCATCAGCTCTGGCCCACACCCCACAGCACTACGTACTTCATAAAACTTGGAGTACTTTGGAAAAAGAAGCCCATTAAAATAGCTCTTTACCTAGTGATCTTTTCTGAAGAGAGAAAAACTTTATTGGTTTCTTCTCCTTCATCGTCACATCAGACATTTAAAAATGTATTTCCATTTGATATTAATCTTGAGTGGTTATACTGGAGTAGTTTATTAAAACTCTCTACAAATAATTTTGCTGGTTTCATGCAAATGCTTACATTCATAGCTTTCAAACACTTTCACTCACCTACTGATCCTTGAAGGTGTTCTCAAGTACATCCTAAGACACAATTGATTTTTCACTGATTCAATATTTGATTAAGTGTCTTAGATAGTGCTGTATTATCATTTAAAGATCATATTAGTGCTACTGTGCTTTATTTGATGTAATTAAAGTTATTTTGCAAATCCTCAGCAAATTAAATGAAGAACAATAGAAAAGCACAGCTTAAATTCACAATTAATTTAGTTCTTTCATTAATCTGATAACATTGCTCTGTCATTTTCTGTTATTGCACAAATATGAATTCTTAACAAATAAAAGTCAATTTGCAGGAGGGGTTACTTATTTTGCAGAATAAATACTTATTTAACTTCAATAAGTCACAGACCAAAATACTTGAAATCTGAAAATTGTCTAATTACTAATGAGTTCAGTGCTCTTGTATGTCCGTATGCTTTTCCCTGACTGTGAATATAGTTTAATTGCTCTATAAATTTTAGAGAGTTTAAATATTTGCCATAAAAGTAAATGGGATAAAAATCTATGCTAACGAAAGTGTCATTTTGCCACACCAGTTTTGTTTAACTTTTTTTTTTCAGAAGTGAAATAAAAGGGTCAGAACCATTGAAGTTTTATAGCATTTCAAAATCACATAGACACAGTGCTTTTCTAGAAGTTTTTAAAATTCTCAAGACTCAGTAAAATTGGAATCAAAGTTAAGAAAGTAAAGCAATGAGAAAGGAAAAGTTTCTAGAACAACCTTAGCTACATTTCAGCCTTCGTAGCATCATTGTTTATCAAGATTCTCTTCAGCTTTGGTTCTCAACCTTCTACCTTTCTGATTTTGAGCTTTACTTTATTCGCAAAAGTAAATATATTCTTAATGAAAATGAAACAGATGGTGATGATACTAAAGTCATTCACAGTTAATTTATAAGCATTTTTCACAATTATTGACAAATAAATACTCATTTTAAGAAAGATTGACAGTGAACCATGGATACAGCCTCTTATCCTCATTCCCATAATGGAAAATTATGAAATTATTTACATAACTTTGAACTCATTCTCATTAATGCATTACAGCAGATTTGTAGATAACATATTTTATAACTTATCGACACTGTGACTGGAATTCTTTTCTTTTTTTTTTTTTTTTTTTTTTTTTTGTATTTTTAGGGAAAGGTCTGCAGAGTGTTCAGGAGTATTCAGAGTCTCACTACTAGATCTGACTCATAGTGATCCACCTGCTTGCAGCCTTCCAAGAGCTGGGATTACAAGTGTGCACCACCACGCCCCACCTCAATCGCCATCTCAGTGTGCCCTGGGGGTGGGCCAGCACAGCAGGCCCAGGGATCAAACCCCTGGCCCCTGCACCTGCCTACAAGTACTTTAATCTGCTGAGCTATTTGGATGGCCCTAAGAAATTTATTTTCACTTGTCACATATGTATAATGTGGAGCACTGCCATCTTACATGGCTTGTCATCTTTTCTTTGTCTCACCAAACAACAGAGCTGCCTAGTGATTCTCCTCTATATAGCATATTCTCACAAGAACTTGACCGGTATGTGGTCCTGGAAGGAAGAACTGGGGCGGCCTAAGCACATGCCTGTCTTACACCCTTGTTGAAAGTTGATCTGGGGAAGGACTTCCTGCAACACGACCACTGACATTTATGGAATCTTTTGCCATGCCCTTCATAGGAGATGTGTATGCTTGAAGTGATCTGTCTAGGACTCTGCCATTCTGATCCTCAAATTTTTTCCTATTTGTTCTGTTGGGGCCCAGAGGTAGAATGCTATGGTGCATAGAATGGTACAGTATTTGTCTAACCACTTCGTCACTGGCAGGACCTGTGACTGACCAGGGAAGTGCCTGAATTAATGCAACTCTTCTACTGGGTGGGTCCTGCAAGATGGGGCTTTGTCATGAGTGGTGAGTCTCTGGAACTGTGACAAGGAAGGCATAGGACATCCATCATGCCTCCCTCTGCTGTGCACTTCCCATCTGCCAGGTCATGTAGCACACTCCTTGGCCATGTTCATTGGCCATATTGCTCTTCTCTAGAGCCAACCAAACAACTGAAATGCAACCCAAAATAAAATCCTTTCTTTAAATTGTGGATGCCAGTGATTGTGTATACCTGACAAGAAAAGCAAGTATGAAAACCTCAAAATCTATTTTTGTGAAAGTACTGACTGTGAGGCCCATCGCAGTCATCTATGCTCAGATTTGCATTCAACTTTGCACAGACATCTTAATCCTCTAAGGAGTGTCTGTCCAAACCTGGGAAGACAGAGTTGATAGCCTTAAATTTTCAAATTTATTTTCTCCTTCAAGATTGAGGAAACCACGCTAAGAATAAAAATATTTTCCAGATTCCAGGAAAAGTTAGTCTTCCTGTCAGATCCAACCATGGTGGAGAAGTGGTAACCCATAAAAGCAACAGAATTCTTCTTGAAACAATACATTTCTGGAGACAGCAAAATCTCACACAACTAGGCTCAAGGTAAGGATCAAGCAGACCAAATTTGACTGCTTGCCTAACTGTGAATGCATACTTCTTGCCCCACCCCCTTCCACTTTTGTTCTTCCACTATTTAATCTTTAGGACCATTTTTTCCATTTCTTCATAATGCTGCCACTGAGTAAATTTGGTTTTTGTTTACTTACAACTCAGCTCACTTTCATTGGTATCATTGGGCTATGGGGGCTGAATTTACCATTTTAGTAACCTCCCCTCAAAGAGTCAAACTTCTATCCTAGGGCAGGCCAAATAGCTCAGTGAATTAAAGCACCTGCAAGCAGGTGCAAGGGCTAGGGGTTCAATCTCTGGGCCTGCTGGGTCTGCTCTGTCCCCAGGGCACACTGAAACAGCAACTGAGCCTGACGGTGGTAGCATGTGCCTATAATCCCAGCTCTTGGGAGGCTGTAAACAGGCAGATCACTTCAAGTCTGGTCTAGTACTAAGACCCTGAATATAGACCCTTCCCTAAAATGCAAAAAAAAAAAAAAAAAAAAAAAAAAAAAAAAAAAAAAAAAAAAAAAAAAAAAAAAA
>PVKA01002969.1:32232-61392 GCA_004027165.1 Ctenomys sociabilis | reverse complement strand
TCTCTCTCTCTCTCTCTCTCTTTCTCTCTTTCTTCTTTCTTTTTCTTCTTTCTTCCTTTCTTCTTTCTTTGGGCATGGGGTCTCACTATGCAGTTCAGGTTGGCCTTGAATGCCCAATGATCCTGCCTCAGCGTCCAAGTGCTGGGACTATAGGTATGTGCCAACACCCCGAGAAGGTATGTTTTCTTAACCAATTTTCTCAACATTGAGACAAAATGCCTAATACACACATTTTACAGGAGGAAAGTTTTATTGTGATTGACGGAATATAGAAGTTACAGTCCATTGTAGGCAGCACAGCATGGCACAGGGCCTGACAAAGGAAGCTGCTTGTCACTTGTCAGCAGAAGAGCAGAGAGAAGGTAAGGGAAAGAGAGAGGAAGAGACAATCTTTCCACTTTCAGCCCTAGTGACTCACCTCTTCGGAGGAGATCCCCTTGAAAATGTATAGCAAGTCAGCTATAAATTAATCAGTGAACTAACACACTGATGATTACCAGCTCTATTATGAAATCACCTTCTAAAAGCCCCACCTATGAGTGCATGTGGCTTGGGGAGATTTAAACCAAACATATAAACTACATCTAAACCATAAGAGGTGGGTTTTTGACTTGCTTTGCTATTAGATTTACTCTTAGCACTAGTGGAGCTTTGTTTGTGTGAATGTGTCCAGGACCATGGCTTTGAGGTCTATGTTTCATCTCTTACCCCTTCAACTGCACACCTTTCCTTGCTCTGCTTTCTGGTTGCCGTGGATAGAGTGGCTTTGCTCTGCAGTGCCCTTCCCCTAAGGTGCTGTTGAAGCCAATTGGTCTTGGGCTACAACTATGAGCAAAATAAAAGCTCTCCTTCTTTAAACTGTGGGTGTTTGGTACTGTTTCTCACTGTCTAGCGAGGTGGCTAATACAGTTGGGTACCAGAGAATCTTGGACACCACTGTGACTGTAGCTAATTATGTGGTCCCAAAGTCTTTGGAAGTGATTTGGAGGAGGAGTTTGGAAATGCATGCTGCGAACATTGTAGAATGTTGTCATGGTGCTGTCAGCAGTGTCTAGTGGGCAGTGCTTACTGGAGCGTAGAAGACCAAAATGCTTAGATGAGTGGGGAAAGAAAAGCCAAGGTCAGGACACTTTAGTTTTAAACAAGGATGCTAATGACATTGTACTGGAGGCCTTATATTTATACTGAGAGAAAATGTGTCTATATTTTCCCATATTGCAAGATCTTTTAGTAGATTAAGATTAAGGATATGAACTTATCCAATGTTCAACATCTCAGAATAGCTTAATATTTAAATTTTGTCAAGGGTACTTCTATGTGCTTTTAGCAGATTTGCGGGGAAAAATGCAGAGAGACAAAAATTTTGTCCCAGAAAGAACGGTGTATAAAGTTAACATCAAAGAAGGAATGCCTGCTAAAGATACTAGTGGCCTTAAAAAGAAATCAAGTATTTTGTCCAGGAAAAACAGAAGAAATTGCATGTATGCATCTCAAGATGAGAAAGATGCCACCCATTGTGGTCTTAAGGGTGCAGACACTTTTGGGAGTCCCTGAGATTCCTGCTTAAGAAGGAATTTCTATGGAATTGATTATCCAAGATTCAATCACTACACTATTTCATAAAAACAGGAACTCACTTTAGCATTATTTAACTTATATTGGGTTTACTGGTATGAAGAATGAAAGACTTATGGAACCAGGGACATTTCTACCTAGAATTCAAAGGGAGGCCTAGGAGGTCAGCAAGAAGTCCTTAAGAAGGCAGCATATGAAACTGTGGGGATTAACCTAAAGGTGCAGTGAAGATGCAAGAAGTCAGAAATATCAGGATCATGCAAGGTGTGCAAAAAAACCCCTATAAGCTAGGAACAGAGATGGACCAAAGAAAAGCACATATGCAGCTATGACTGGGAAGACCGTAGGGGCAAGGCTGCTCAATCTCTTAGAAGCTTACATTTTGTCACTGTGTGGCTCAGATGCACAGGACTTAATGCTTATCAGGCTAAGTTTTGGTCTTGCTTTTCTTCTATCTCCATATTTCTTTTAAAATGGGAATAGTTAAGCTGTATGATTATACCAAAGGATAATACAACTGGTTTCTATTTTTTTACATTGATTCATAAATAACAGTTTGTATTGAGTATTGGAAGAGACTTGAACTTTTAAATAACATTGGAACTGTTGGGTCATTGGAGAAAATATTGCACTTTTGGTTTTACATTGGATGGTTTTATTATTCTAGGTGGAATTGTGATACTTGAAACAATTTAGAAAAAGAAAAGGTAAAAAGCAGTAATAAATTAGGATTCAATATTTACTTTGTAGATACTGTACTTAAGGCTTTCTATTACTAACAAATAGATGCATAGCCAGTGGAATCTGGCAAAACTCCAAGATAAACTTAAAGATATGCTTCAATGAATTATAGCAAAGTTACAAAAGCAATTCAATGAAGAAATGGAGAAGTTTAAAGAAATATCTTAATTGACTCTTTTATACTCTGGTTTCTCTTCAGATAGTATAAATCTTTCACCTTAATTGACTCTTTTCCTTTCTCTTTTTTTTTTTTTTTTTTTTTTGGTGGTACCGGGCATTGAACTCAGGACTCTGTGCTTGCCAGCCAAGTGTTTATTCTACTGAGTTGTCTCCATGGGCCTTTTATTGATTTCTTGGCTGAACACACAATTAAGCATGGTAGAATATTCTGTGTGTGGGGGGAGAACCTCCATAGGAAGGGAGTTGTAGAGTTATAGAGAGAAAATATGATAATTTAACTGGATATATCTTTTTACTGCTACAGATACTTGCCAAGATTCGTAAAAACTAAGTTATACAAACAAAAATATACATTTAATAGAATTTGGAAAGAAAAGAAATTGGTACATGGAATAAAATTCTGAGAAACTCACATGTAACACATTTTCAATTAAGACACAAATGTCAGTGTGTGTAAGCCTTTCCTACTGACAAAAATTTTAAGTGAGATGAATGGATGTTTGAAGAACGGTGCTGGGAAAATTGGCTTTCCACATGTCAAAAGGTGAACCTAGACCTATTATCTCACTACGCACAGAACTAAAGTTGAAATTGAACAAAAATTTAAATATTAAAACTCATAAAGGTATAGATGCAAGCGAAGGCTTTATTTTAAGAAGGCCCATTTGCATGGGAAATACTGTAGAGTCAACACATTGGATGAAATCAAATTAAGAAGCTTTTGTGAAGCCAAAGAAACCAAGAATAAAGAAACATTCTATAGAATTAAGAAATAATTAACAACTACTCCTCAGGGGGAGGACTAGCAGCTAAAATATATAAAATAATTGAAGAATATGATGCCCAGTTTTAAAGACCCAACTCAAATATGCATAGATACTTCTTAGATGATAAGAATAAATGGCCAGTAAATACACAAAAAGTTTCTCAATATCACTTGCCTTTGAAGAAATGCAAATCATACAGTACTCATACTCCATCTCACATGCGCAGAGAAGGGTTTCTCTTTCCTAAGTTTCACCACCACTTTTTATTGGTTGATTTCTTGGTAAAAGCCATTCTTTTGATGATGTTCAACTTTTTTCTTTCTATTAGTTGGCTCTTTGAACTTAAGACTCTAAGAAATCCCTATTCATTTCAGATTTCCATTCTCAGATGGTGCATTTAAGTTTGGACATCTAATATTTGAGTGGGAATGTAAAAGGGTACAAAACACTATGGAAATGGTATAGATATTCAATTCTACTTGCCACAGCTGCTGATCTTTTTCATATCTTCCTGAAAGAGTTAAAGTCATCATAACACCCTAATATATGTATATGCGTGCTTACAGAAACACAATTTGCATTACTGCTAAATCTAGGAATGAGCCAATTAACAGATAAATGGATAAAGAAACTGTGGTATTTAAATAAAATGGAATACTATTCCGCCATCAAGAAAGATGAAATTGAGATATTTTGCAGTAAGTGGATATACACTGAGACTGTAAGTTTAAGTGAAATAAATCATACACAGAAGTTTAAGTATGAGATTATTTCTCCTGTGTAAGAAATCTAAAGTATAAATTAAAAGCAATATTAAGAATACATACTAGGAAGTAGGAAGAACTTGTGCAAATAGCAACAGCAACAAGAGATGGAAAAAGAGGGGAAGGAAGGAGAGCAAAGGTGATATAAACAAAGGAAGAGAATTGAAAAAAAATTGAAATAGAGCTATTTTTAAATGAGGAAGTGAACAAAAGACACATGAAGGGGAAGTTAATATCAAAGAAGTAAGATGAGTTATGTACATGCGTAAGTCTTCCATCAGTGTGATCATTTTGTACTACAAACATGCTCCAATAAAAAAATTAAATGAAGAATGATATATTTCAAATAATTGTCAGCACTTATGATAAACCACAATTTACTTCTTGGTACAATTAGCATATTTTCATTTTGTTCATATTTTATAAGCATATTTCTGTATAAAAATAATTTGTTGAAAAATATTTATGTAAATAGATTCAAATACTTTGAATGTTTTATTAAATACTTAAAATTGAAAAGGAATTAACTATCTTTTATTTTTGCATATTCTTTGAATTATCAAAAATACTGGCACAAAATATTTATTTAGAATAGCTTAGGTACAAGTACTGTTACACTGAATATAATTCAATATGTATTAGTTCTTACATTTTGTCTGTAGCTTTAAGCGTATGGTGGGGAAATTTCCTATGATAAAGAAAACTGCATATAACTTTGAAATATTATATACTTTCGTGTTGTATTAGGATATTTATCAAATCCACCCAACAATAAGTTCTTGAAAAAAGGCAATTTTACACTTTCAAGTCCAACATAAGCTGTGATTTAAATTGTAATTTAAAATTTATTTACTTGGCTTTATTGTCTTTAAACAGTGAATTGGAGTATGCTATCAAAGAAAGGTAAATTTAGTTAAGGTGGAAAATATGATCAAATTACCTTATAAGTTTACCTTTTTCAGTTTTTATTTTGTGCTCGGTGTTTGTCCTTTGTGAGATGCTTGCAAACATTCTGCTCACGACAATGTCTACATAAAATTTAAATGTTTCCATTATCAAGCACTATGGTTATTCAAATATCTCAAATTGTTCTAAAAATATTACACAAATTACAAAGTTATTCTTTGAGATGAAATCTATTGATTTAATCACAATACAGAAAGTCTTAAATCTGGTTTTTGTAATTTATTTTTCTGTTTTAAATGGAGAATTTTTTACTTGTTGAATTACTTTTCAAATTTAAAATGAATTTATGAAAATAATTATACATCCTTTACTCTTTAAAAATATTGTCTCTTTTATATTTAGGTTTTTAAGAATTTGAAAATTATTTTATTTTTATTTATTTATTTGTATTTCCAGAACCAAGGATTGAACTCAGGCCCTTGTGCTTGCCAGGGAAGTGCTTATTCCACTGAGCCATCTCCTGGCCCCAAGAATTTGAAAATTATTTAGAAAATAAAACTATATAAAGTTTTGGAAAATATGGAAATAGTGGGAAGAAAGAGCAGAAAGAGGACAGAATCCAGGTGAGGAGACAATAGCAAAAAAGATAACATACTTTGCTCTAATCTAATTTATATGTTATAATAAAATAAATGTCAATTTTAAATAGTAAAAAGCACCTGTCAAAGGTGGGCACTCCATTGTCATTCAACTAACTTAGGTGCTTGAACTCAACAACACAATCCAACACAGTCCAGCATTCCACAACAATAGTGAGTTATTCAAAGAAGTTGTCGACCATAGCCATTTACAGCTCAGCCTAATATTACGGCCCTATGATGTATACTTCATTTTTATACTTTTCTGCTGGATGGTTAAGACCTAGATAGATCAAGACTTATATACCAACACATGAACTTTATATTTCTTATGTGGTCAGTGAAGTCCTCTCAGGGTTTATCTTGTAGTCCTGCACATTATTCTGTAGATCCTTTGTCTGTGTCTTCCATGTGGATGAGTCATGGCCAATGCTTGACCAGTTTGCTCTCCGTGAAAGAAAAATCATGATGTGTGTATAGACAGTACAGTTGGGATAGATAACGCTGTGCTTCTATATAATTCTAGGAGAGGCAAGATCTACACTAATGGTGATTGGACACGATATTATGTCAGCTTCTGGTACTATGGTCATCAACTAGGAAAATAGTTATTGAATTTTTGATATAATTCATGTATAAAAAATAAGATAAGTAAGCAGCTACACTCTTAATTCACTAATAAGAGACATCTGCTAAAATAATATCTGTAAATATAATATCATGTATGCACCTTGTACGATACCAAAACATTATGAAAACAGTTTGCAATGTATTAATTTATCGAATCTGTCTTGTTAAGGTGTCTTGAAACTGTCTGATTGATGTTTGTGCTTCAATAAAATATAAAATAAATTTTAAAAAATGATCAAAAAATAGTAAAAAGCATAATGAATAAAGTTGAAAAATGTCAAAGAATGAAGGTGTTATAGAAGGTGGAATTTTAATGAAAAAAGTAATGTCAAAAACATTTGAGGAAAGAACTTTTCTGGTACATAGGACAGTAAGTGCAAAGGGGACAAACAAATGTGCCTTAATGGATGAACTTGGAGCACACAGGCATCAGAATTCAGGCGAGGAAGGAGCAGCTGGAAAATGAACCTGGCTCTGATCTGTGTGCTCCACTGAACACTTCTGCCCATGTTTGCTTTGCCTACAAACACATCTCTAGCCAGAGCCAGAAAGCTGATTAACAAGAAGCAGCAGAAGGAAAAGCAAGGAACTTTCAGGGAGTAATTTCACTACCTTAAACAAGAAGGAAGCCCCGTAAATGGTAAGAGTAAGGAAGTACAGTAGACTACATAAAACATGAGTTGCTATGATAATTCAGCAAACCAGTGGCTATTTCTAAGTAGAATGTCATAGATAGAGATATTTTTAAATGGCATTTACAGGGAATCAATTGAATCCAACAAGCATCATAAATGTATAAAACTTATCAATGTTACCTTGTAGTATGAAAAATTAAAATTAAGTCTCCATTTCCTAACACTTTCTCGATTTTTTTTAAATTCCTATAAATTACTCATTTTCAGGGTGCCAGAGAGATAGTTCAGAGGATAAGAGCTTGCTTGGCAAGTGCAAGGTCCTGAGTTTGATCCCTGGTACCACAAAAAACAAATAAATAAAATTATTCAGTTTGTAGCTCATAATCCCCATAACAATCAAATTCAACAAATTTTAGTGTCTACATCCATGTATTCTAAAGGTGGTTATCACACCAGGGTTAATTAAATATGAATCTGAAGCAAAGAATCCCCATCAAGAGAACATATCATTGAAAATACAATTTAAGGCATTAAATTAAGTGTAAAACAAGGAACACTGCACCTCTCCCTGCAGCTCAGGCTGATAATCCCAACCTTGAATACTTTCAGTTTCTAAATCTGTGTAGGGAATAGAGCTTTATCAACTCATTTTCCTGAATGCATTGGGCTCTAGTGATGGATAAGCTGACACTGCAATGCAGATTGTGAGTTTTCAATTACTACAAAATTATCAGTGTATTTTAAAGACCGCAGTGATTTTCTCTTACTGAAAGGAAGAAATTAGAGACAAAGCTGCCAAGTGATTTTTGTACAGGTCACATCCCAAGTTAATTGGATAGTTGGTAATAGAGCCACAACAACTGATCCTTGAAATCCATCACCAGAAGTTCGTGTTCTTTTTTAGAAGAAACCAAGTAATTCTTCAACTGACAAACGTTACTAGCTCTCTTACTGGCTTTGCCCATGTTTAATCATCTTTATTGAGGTGTAATTTACATACAAGAAAATACACCCAATTTACATGTGAAGGCCAATGAGTTCTACAATTATGGGGCAACTTCACTTCTATAATGATAAAGTTTATCTATCTATTCAACCATTCCTGAAAATAAAAGAAAATGATAGTTTTCCTACCTTTATTAATAAAGTTGCAAGCTGGTACAATGCAGTGGAGCTGGTCCAGTGTGGTGGGTTAAGCCAGGTACAGACAGTCTGGCACGTCAAGGGGGGGCCAGAAGGACCCACGTCCAGTAGCCACACCTGTGGAGTTCAAGTTCAGTAGAACTAAACCCAGTGAGCTGAGGTGTACTGATGGGCCTGGAGGGGCCCATACTGAGGCCCAGACCTAAGGGGAGTATCCTCGCAGCACAAAGAGGCAAGAGGTAAACTAGCCTGCCTGAAACCCTCCAGGGACATGAGGGGAGCTCCCAGACAGAACTCAGGGGAGCTAATTTAAACAGATTCGTAATTTACGATCTGCTTTGTCACATGGCTATAATGTTTATGTCTACGGTGCAACCTACAAAACCATTAGTTACAAAAGTTTGTTGATTTCTAAACTTCACTAAGTTGTGATTAGTACTGCTAGTTGTGCTACTGTAAATAGGATAGTATACCTGCCTTAACCACATGTTCTTCCTTGGTGCTTGAGTAATAATCAAACCAAAGCCCTATACCGAAGGACAGAGGACAGTGCCAAATGGAAACCCATATCCCATTCTCAATGAATAGAGAAGGCAAAACACCCAGACCCCACCAACAGTGGAGAAGCATTCTTTCTCCCCATAGGCTCTACAGCATTTGTTCTTTGTTCCTTTCTCTATGGCAGCCAGCCATTCTTTCTGGCATAAGATCGTCTCTCAATGTTTTAATTTGAATTTCTCAAATGCCCAATGCAGTGGAACATTTTTTCATGTATTTATTTGCCACCTGCATTTCTTCCTCTGAGAAGTGCGTGTTCATCTCAGAAACCCATTTTTGGATTGGGTATTTAAATTTTGGGGCCAGGCGTGGTGGCGCAGGCCTTTAATCCCAGCACTCTGGAGGCTGAGGCAGGAGGACTGTTATGAGTTTGAGACCAGCCTGAGCTACAAAGTGAGCTTAAAGCCAGCCTGAACTGCATAGTGAGACCCTGTCTCAAAAAGACAAATAATAATAATAATAAATTAAATTTTGGGGGTCAGGTTTTTTTTTTAGTTCTTTATATAATTTAGATAGAAGTCCTTAGTCTGAGTGATTGCTGGATAAGATTTTTTTCCCCGATTTGTGGGTTGTCTTTTCACTCTGTGATTTCATCTGAAGCCCTGACATGTCTCATTAAGATGAGAGCCCAGCTGGTGATTCTTTGAAGCATTCCCATGCAGTTTGATTTTTGTTAATAAACTCTCTGCCTATGCCTGTGTCTTCAAGATTTCCCCCTATGCTTTCTTCCAGTAGATTTCATGTTTCCGTTTCAATATTTAGATCTTTAATCCACTTAGACTTTAGTTTACTGCATGATGATAGAGCGGGTTCCAGTTTTAAATATAGTAAAATGGAAGCTGAACATAAGGATTCAACAATGAAGATGAGGGAAAGGAGAAAAGGTTACGAAAATGAAAGAAAAAATCATGTAAATATATGCACAGGATGGCTGAAATGATTGCACTAATGATTTGCAGCTTTTTTTTTTAAATATCAGTTAATGTTTAGATTTTTCACTTTAACTAACTATGGTATTCGTAGTCTGAGCAACTATATGAAGGACAGCAACGTGTAATACAAGACCCACAGCTAACTGAGTCACATTTTATTCTTCTAAATGTGAACTGTTTCTAAAGTCTTATCACTTGTTTCTTTTTACTGATTTTTTAAAATCCATTTACTTATTTATTTCTTCATTTGATATAGGGTCTCACTATGTAACTTGACACAGTGTGATCCTCCCGGCTCAGCCTCCCCAACCCTGGGATTACAGGTGTGTGCAACCATTCCTGATTTTGCTGGCCATCTTGGTACAGGGCTGGCCTGCATGTGATGCCAGCTATAGAACCTGGGTCCTTGTGCTTGCCAGGCAGGGGATTTAATATTCTCCTTAAAGTAATTTATTTAAAAAGTAAAGAAAAAAATAAACATTAATCTTCCATAATTTTTCAATCTTGTATATCTATATCTGTTAATCTGAGCAGCAGATTTGATGATAAAAATATGTAATATAGGGCCAGTCAAATGGTGAGGCAGATTAAAACAACTTCAAGCAGGCAGATGGGCTGGGGGTTCGATTCCCATGCCTACTGTGCCAGCCCCACCGCCAGGGGCACACTGAGATGGCAACTGAACTGGACTTGGTGCGCACACCTGTCCTTCCACTTCTTGGGAGGCAGTAAACAGGAGGATCACTGTGAGCCTGAGCTAGTAGTGAGACTCTGAACACTTCAAAGAACATTCATTCCTTAAAATACAAAAAAAAAAAGAAAGAAAGAAAGAAAAAGAAAAAACAACAAAAGAAACCCTGGTTTAATATCCATTGTTAATTTGTTGCTCTTGACATGTGTATTGTTGTATGTTGCTCTATTTCTTTGTTTCTGCTATTTGTTCTTGCATTTTGTTTTCAATTTTCAAAACAAAATAAGATTAAATTTTAAAAAATAGAGAAACCAAAATCTTGAAACACACATAACACAAGAATCTCTGACACAAGAGAGATACCTAGGGAACAGACCCCTTACAGAGAAATTCTGATAGCAGGGATACAACTATCTATCATCAAATTTTTATCAAAAAGTATCACAGAAATCTAAAGGTTTCACTTGGAAATAGAAACTGACAAAAAAAGGAAGAGTCAAATGAAATCTCAGTTGCCAAGTTTACCCAGAACAAACCATTCAGACACCAACATAGAAGAAATTGGAAGTCACACACTTGAAATCTCTGAAATAATAGCAACTGAAGTACAGAAACAAATGAAGAAGGGTATTGAGGAAATCAGATCAGAAATAATTTCCCAGGTTAAAAAAAAAGAAATTATAACTGTAATGAAAAATTTTCTGAGTGTTTCTAAAGAAGACATTTATAAAAATAGGGGTACAGAAAAATAATGTAATATTTGAATGAGCAATACAGGAAAGAAATAGAATACATAAAAGGATTCAAGAAGAATTTTATAAGAAAATAAAAATTCCATTAAAAGTTGACAAACTATTTGAAAGAAAGTCAAATAGACTTCCAGACCTTAAAGACACCATTGCAGGTAGCAAACAGGCAAGAAAAGTTCTCTTCAAAACAACAAAGGGGCCAGCCAAAGAGCTCAGGGGATTAAAGCACCTGTAAATGGGTGCAGTGCTTGAGGGTTTGATCTCATGGCCTGCTGTGCCAGTTTTGACCCCAGGGTGTGCTGAGACAGTATTGAGACCGGAAGTGGTGGCATATGCCTGTAATCCCAGCACTTGGGAGGCTGAAAACAGGAGAATCACTATGAGTCCAATCTGGTAGTGAAATTCTGAATACCCTAAAAAAAAAAAATCAAGGATATAGGAAATAATAATTCAACAACTTCAAGACAATTCAAAGATGAACAATACAAGATTGATAGCCATCAATAAGAAAGAAGGAGCTAACGCAAGTGACATAAAAAGAATATGGACAGAGATAATAGCAGAAAACATGCTGAACATGGGGAAACAATTTGAAATTCAGAAAACTGAGGCACATAGAATTCAAAATATTATCAGTCAAGTTAAAGCTATACCCAGACATATAATAATCAAGATCCCAGTAATTCAGTACTAGAACAACATAATAAAAGCTGCTAGAGAAAAGAAATAAGTCACATTTAAAGGAAAACTCATCAGAATAATAGCACTTTTCTCAGCATCACATCAAGAAGAGCATAGAGCAAAGTATTTCAACTCTTACAGGAAAACAAATTCCTCATATATCCTGCAAAACTATCTTTCAGCATTAAAGGAGACTATCTCCAGTTCCACCAAAATAATAATAATAATAATAATAATAATAATAATAATAATAATTAATAAAGACATAAAATACTTCCATGATGAAGAAAACTAAAGAAATTCATGTTGACCAAACCAACCCTATACCGAGTACTAAAAGATTTTCTAGGAAAAGAGTCAAGATGACCAGAGCTCCAAGAACAACAACAAAAGGAGCCCACCACACAGGGCAAATAATTACACAGGGCAGGAATCAACAACAGGAAAATATTTTAAGCCAATATATGTCAATATAACCATCAATGAAAATGGACTCAACTCACCAATTTAAAGGAATAGATTAGCAGATTTGGTCAACAAACAGAATCCAACAATATGCTGCATACAGGAAACACATTTATCTGAAAAAGAAATACATAAGCTAAAACTCAAAGGATGGAAAACAATACTAAATGTTCTCGGACCTCAGAAAACAAAGCTGCTTGCAGACAATCTGAATTTCAAACTAAGAATGATCAAACAAGATAGAGAAGTTCACTCCAGACTTGTTAGGGGAAAAATTGAAGAGGAGGAGATAATGGACATACATATGTATGCGCCGAATATCAGAACACTTGATATAAGACTACATAAGATGAATTGTAGAGGATATGAAAAAATCTAGTAACCAATAACAAAGTCTTAACAGAGGATCTTATTTTAAAAAGATAGGTCTATCAGACAAAAAATTACCAAAGAGGTAGAAGAACTGAAGCAAACCTTTGAACAAATGGGCTTAGTGTACATTAACAGTGTTCCACCCAACATCTGAACAGTCTTCTTAGCTGCACATAGAACATTCTTTAAAGTAGACCACATAGGGCCAGGGAGATGGCTCCACAGACTAAGCACGTGCTTACAAAAGTGCAGGGACTGGGTTCAGTCCCAGGCACCACATGCTACACTGACGCCACCCCCATGTGTGCTGAGCCAGCTACTAATCCTAGCACTGAGGAGGCTGACTCCAAGAGGATCACTGTGAGTCTGAGTTGGATAGTAAAATCCGTCACAAAATAGATAAAAAATAAAATAAGCTGCATACTATGCCATAGATTATGCTTAAGTAAATTCAATGAAACAGAAATTATCCCATCTATATTATCTGACCACAGTGCAAGGAAACTGGAAATTAGTGATAAAAGAAACCACAGAGACATATGGAGGACTGGGGAGATGGCTCAGTAGAATTAATGTTTGCCTGGCAAGTGCAGAGTCCTGGGTTCAATCCTTGGTACTGCAAAAAAAAAAAAAAAAAAAAAAAAGAGGAAATTAAGTAATAGCCTCTTCAGCAACCAATGGGTTACAGATGAAATTAAACAAGAACTTAAACAATATCTACAATCCAACAAAAATTCTAACACCGCTTACCAGAATTTGTGGGATGCAATGAAAGCAGTTCTCAATGAAAATTTATAGTGGTGATTGACCTGATAGCTCAGCAGACTAAAGCTCCTACTTAAGCAGAGTGCAACGGCTGGGGTTCAATCCCCAGCATGTAGTGCTGGCCCCACCCACAAGGCCTAATGAAATGGTGATTGGGTTGAGCCTGGGTTGGTGGTGCATGCCCATAATCCCAGCACTTGGGAGAATTGTTGAGCCTGTAGACACTGTAGACCCTGTCCTAAATAAAAAAAAAAAAAAAAAAAAAAAAAAAAAAAAAAAAAAATATATATATATATATATATATATATATATATATATATATAGTGATGAGCTCATACTTTAGGAATACAAAAATGAGAACAAATACCTTAATGCTGCACCTCAGCCTTCAAAAAAAAAGCAGAACAAACCAAGTTCTAAGCCCAAAGAATGCAGGATATTATAAAGATTAGTGCAGACATTAATGTTATTGAGAAAAAGAAAAAAATACAAAGGGCTTTGCAGAGATAGACCAACAGTCTAAGCACCCACCTGGCAAGCACAAGGACTCGGGCTTCAACCCCAACGCCACATGCTATGCTGGCCCCAGAGCCCCGGGCACACCATGCCAGCTACTGAAACCAGATATGGTGGCATAAGCCTGTAATCACAGTTCCGGCAGGTTGAGCAGGAAGATCAGCACAAGTTGGAGCTGCTGAGACCCTGTGCCAAACAAACAAGCAAGCAAACAAACAAAAAACCAAATAAATTATTTTCAAAATTAACAAAGAAAATAATACAAATAATTTATGAAACAAAGAGCTGGTTCTTTGAAAGATTAAATGAAAATAATTAACTCCAAGGCAACCTTATCAAAAAGAGAAAAGAAAACACTCAAATTCAAGCAATAAGTAATGAAATGTGACAAGACACCCAACGAATTGGGAAAAAATCTTAGTCAACAATCACTCAGACAAGACTCTTATCTAGGATACATAAAGAACTAAAAAGAATCAGATACCCAAAATTCAAAGACTCAATCCAAAAACAGGTATCTGATATGAATACTCAGTTCTCACAGAGAGAAGTACAAATGGCAAATAAATACACGAAAAAAAGTTCCACATCAGTGGTCATTTGAAAAATGCACATTTAAACAACATTGAGATACCATCTCCCCCAAGAAAGAATGGCTGTCAAAGAAATGAGCTAAGAACAAATGCTGGAGATGCTGTGAGTAAAAGGAACTTTTCCCCACTGCTGGTAGATATGTAGACTGGTACAATTCTAGTGGAAAACTCCTCACAAACTGGGATTCAAGGTCCCGTTCAACTCAGCTATTCCCTTTCTGGGTACCTTTTGAAAAATGACTAAAATTGTCTGTAGTGGTTGACCCCCTGGTTCTGGGGTTCCACACTCTGGAGCCCCGCCCTGCAGGGGCTTGCCCTAGGGTCTGACGGGGCCTGCCCCAGAGTTACTCAGCACAAAAATAATGTACAGAGGAGGTGAGGAAGGCTCCTGCCCCACCTCTCCATCCCCCTCAGCCCCACCCCGTTCCCTTGGAGAAGTCCTTGTCTTCATCCTGCCACTTTGCCCCACTTTGGAAGCGCTTCATCTGTGGTGGAGCACTGGTCTGTCTTTAAAGTCAGTATAGTAAAGGGAGAACTCAGTCACAGATATTGCTCCTCCTCTGCTCTTCAAATGGAGAGAAACCTCCACTAACTGTGAGCTAAATAAACCTTTCCATGCTTAATTTTGGGTTTGGTATTTTGTCCCAGCAACGAGTAAAAAGGTACTGAGACAACAGCATAGTGACACGTTCGCCCATGTTTATAGCAGCACAATTTGTGACAGCCAAATCTTGAAAACAACCAAAATACCCATCACCTGAGGAATGGATGAAAAAGATGTGGTGTTTTTGTACAGCAGAGTATTACTCAGCTATGAAGAAAGACAGAGGGCCAGGGAAGGGAGACGGCTCAGTAGAGTAAGTGATTCCCTGTCAAGCACAAGCCCAAGGGCCTGAATTCAATCCCCAGTTCTGAAAAAAGAAAAAAAGAAAGAAAGAAAGAAAGAAAGAAAGAAAGAAAGGAAGGAAGGAAGGAAGGAAGGAAGGAAGAAAGAAAGAAAGAAAGAAAGAAAGAAAGAAAGAAAGAAAGAAAGAAGAAAGAAAGGAAGGAAGGAAGGAAGGAAGGAAGGAAGGAAGGAAGGAAGGAAGGAAGAAAGAAAGAAAGAAAGAAAGAAAGAAAGAAAGAAAGAAAGAAAGAAAGAAAGAAAGAAAAACTTGAGGTTTTTATAGGTAAAGGGAAGTAGATGGAGACTATACTCATATGTGAAATAAATCAGACCCACATGTGTAAATATCTTATTGTCTTCTAGTATAAAAACCTGAAAGACTTAAATTATGTTACCTGCTTGATATTATTTATTCATCAGATACATAAATTGTCAAGGAGTTAGGAATAGCTACTAGGACACTCTTTTGAAACCATATTATCAGTATTCTACAAATAATAGAGTAAAACTCAAAATGAGAAAATAAATACACGTCTACAAATAAAAATTGTACAGTCTGACCCATTTTTCTCCATGTTGGAGGAGTCATACCAGTCAGAGTCATCACAGGAAGATGGAACACACTATGAGACTCAGGCTTCCTTCTTCCTATGGAGACTCAAGATCGTTATTTTCCATAAGGGATTCATTCATCTTTCCTATGCTAGTACATTCAAAGCCAAGTACTATGATTTTTACATCTCTGAGTGAAGTCATGTATAATAGAATCATGAAATTGCTATTTGGTATTATGGTCTCTTTTGAATAAGCTTTTGGATAACAAGTGGTGTTTCTTTTTGATAAGTTCAAGACACAAGGTATGATACTTTTCTTGTTGTTCACTCAATAGAAAAAAAAATGTCAATTACGTTCTGCAGTGTGAGAAAACATATGCTAAATCTCAGCAATTTGGGGGGAGATGTAGGAAAGTTTACACCCACATTCTCATCTTATTTTTGGTGATTGCCTTTGCAAATGTGAGTCAGAAGTGCACAACATCTTCGAGTGAGACAAATATGCATAATTCTTGTGTGTAATTCTTTGTGTTTGTGTTTGTGAATGTGAATGAGAAGAGAGAGAGAAAGAGAGAGAGAGACAGAGACAGACACAGGAACAGAAAGACAGAGTGAGACAGAGACAAGGGGACAGAGAGACAGACCCTAAATGATGTGCAGATAATGTGAACAAGACCGCTAAATAACAGAACCAATGATGATGACCAAAAAAGCAGCCACCTTGAATTTTTGAGATTAGCATTACCTCGCTGTAAAAAAGCTAAATAGGTGATATGCTGCAGCTGTGAAAGCAAACAGTCTTCTAATATCACTTTAATTAAGGCGTTCTCCCAGCAATTTCTCTCCTATGCAAAAGGGCTACATCATCTGTCATCAAATATAATTCTAAGAGAATCTTCTTTATCCTATTTTGAAGCAATATCAATGAGCCCTGGTGTTACAGTTCTCACAGAGTTGTCTATTTCAACTATCTCAGAGGAATGATCTACAATATGGTAATGTCTTTTCTACTTTCTTGGTATCTAGTTCCATTGGTAATATAATCTGTGCTAATTCATTGATATCTAGTCTGCTCTCTCATACATCTACAGAATAATCATAGAACATTGTGGAATGAAGATTAGAAAATAACACTAAGTATTCTATTCAAATCATTTGCAATAATAAAGTTACATTTCGTAAATTCATCTACAGAATTCCATATCAATTGTCAAAGTTATAAAAATTTAGTTATAGCAAAGTAAGTACCAACTTTATTGAGGAAAATAGTCCTCTCATGTCACTTTCATTGTGGAGTGAGAAATTAGGAAAGCTTAGTAATTTCTCATATATCCATAACTGCATTACCAATAAATGTATATCCCGGATATATATCCTCCACTTTACATGTCTTTAAATAAAAATATTCAGAATATCTTTATTGAACGATGATACTAGAAACAAAAATAAACATTGTCCAAATAACAGGCAAGAAGCCGGACATGGTGGCGCATACCTGTAATCCCAGCACTTGGGAGGCTGAGGCAGGAGGATTGTTGTGAGTTTGAGACCAGCCTGAGCTACAAAGTGAGCTTAAGGCCAGCCTGAACTGCATAGTGAGACCCTGTCTCAAAAAGACAAAAAAAATAAAAATAAAAACAAATAACAGGCAAGAGTGCTTGCTTTCAGCTGTTTGAATTTGTCTGTTTTTCTCTCTCCACCCAGTGTGCATGTGTATTCGTAATAGATATCCTTATCTTAATATTTGGCATATACAATCCTTGGCTATTTTAGTAAATGTTTCTTTATTTTCATAAAACAATGTTTGATTATGTACTTCTGGATGTTTTTGCTCCTCTGTATTTTTCCATCACAGTCCTATTTCTTACTTTAGGCAATATTTTATTTCAGATAGTATTTAAGTTGCCTCTCTGTTATTAACCAAGGTTAATCTGAACATTCCAGAACTTGATGATGAAAGTTTAAGACTCCATCCAATATTATTGAAGTATGATTTGTGCTTGTAATGGCTGTGTTCGGCATTGGCACAAAGATTTATATGCATCGTATTTCACTGTAAACCACAAGTAAAATGAAACAGCTCCCTTGTGCTTGATTTGTTCCTTCTGACCATCTTAGTGATTGATGCAGATAACCACACAATCAGTAGCACCTGAAATAAGTATTGATCTTCCCGATGGCAGAAAGGAACCGATGAGCTATGACAGGCCTTTTGACAGTTTGATTTAAAAAGAGAAAAGCAACTTTGACAAATTTGAAGGCTTTGATACTTTTCTCTGCATCTATTCCGCATCTAATTATTTCAGACCAACTTTGTCTTTTAAAATAGTTTGGCTCCATGGCACGTTATACAAATACAGCCAAAATAGCTTAGGAGTTGGAAATATTATTCTAATGCAAGAAATGAAAACCTCTCCAAAAGATTCAAAAGTAGTTATGAGGTAACAAACTACTTAATCATGTAGAAAATAAATGGCTTGGAAGCAGAGGCAGAAGGTGGAAGTGCCGCCCTCCATCAGTGGAGAGCTTGGTGGCTCCAGCATTGATGCTCAGGTTATATTCAAATGACAACTTTGGAGAGAAACAAAGTTCTTATGAGTTCAGATAAAATTAGCATCAGTGCAAAGACTTTCCAAGTGTTAAAATTATCCCTTCATTTACCATAAAGTTGGAAAGTATATGCAAAGCATAAGCTGAGAATGAGGTCATCAAGGGGTACGAGGAATTTAGTTCCAGATCCCCAAACCTGATTTCTGAAAATAATAGTCTGACATCAATTCTAAATAAATGCCCTGAATATAAATTTTAGACTTACTACATAATTTATGAGCCATTATAATTTATTTAAAACACATTCAATAAGATTATTGGCCCTAAGATCCTCTCAGAGGTTTTCAGTTTTTAGTTACTGTGACTGCATTATTTTCCCCTTATTTTCTAAAATTGTAGAGTGGGAATTTCCATACTTGACAGTTTGTGTGTGTGTGTGTGTGTGTGTGTGTGTGTGTGTGTGTGTGTGTGTGTTTCAGGTTTCTTTACTTATTATGTCCTCTACAATATTCATTACTAAATAGTGAGTAAATTTCATAAGATTGTTAATAAAAGTATCAGTCCAAGTATAAGCCTAGAAAAAATGCCCAAGTTATCTCACTGAGCCTGAACTCAGTCTCTTATCCTCCTAGGAATTCTTGAAGCTAATTTAACCCCTGTTTGTAGCAGTTGCTGTTAGCCCGGACAGTAGGACCACCCCAGGTTAACTTCAAAATGGTTAAATATAAACAGAAAAGATAGTTGCTCTTTAAAGTAAATATACTTGATTTAAAAATTTTATCATGTGTCATTTCACCTTTTTATTCAACTTGTCTGTCTCACTAGCAAATGGGCATTTAAAAAAATAAAACATTTCTCCTTTGATAATTAAAATTATTTTCAGTGTTAAATGTGCAACTTGTGTTACAGAATGAAACTGTGAAGTTTCCATAAGTTTAGAAAATATTTCCCTAAAGTTTTTGAAAAAATAAGTACAGTATTCTCATGCTATTCTTAAACGTTGATATTAAATTGTTATGCTACAGTGATATTCATCTTTTAATTAAATATATTCTATTAGTATGTGATGATTCCTATTACATTAATTTTTTTAAATATTTTGAAATGTCTGAATTGATTGTGGCACCTACAAAGTCAGTCTTATTAGGTCATGTAACTGGAGATAAAACCTAGAAAAGTGCCAGGTGTGGTGGTGCATGCCTGTAATCCCAGCACCCTGGAGGCTGAGGCAGAAGGATTGCTGTGAGTTCAAGACCAGCCTGAGCTACAAAGTGAGCTTAAGGCCAGCCTGAACTGCATGGTGAGACCCTGTCCCAAAAAGACAAAAAAAAAAAAAAAAAAAAAAGAACCTAAAAAAGTATGTTCTTTTTTTTTGAGGTGAGTACATCTAAGAGATGATCAAAAATCACTGTAAATATTTACTTTTAATAAATAAAAGTCTTATTACATAAAAGATGGTACAATGGAATATGTGGGTCTAAAGAAGAGCAGGGTGCATTGAGTGGAGATTAATGATGATTTGTCTGTTACTGTAATGCATTCACAAGGTTATCAAAGTTTATGACAATTTTGCCAAATAAGCACCTTGCAGTGGGGCCTTGTCCATTGTGTGCACAAACCTGGCTCCCGGGGACTTCTGGCTGCTCCTAAATCAAAATGGCAAAGAAAGGTAAATGCTTGGGACGGATTCAGCACACAGAGGCAGCGGAGTTGATGCAACTGAAATCTCTCCTACGTTCCGGGAACTTGCAAGAACTGCTTTAGAAAGTCACAGAAATCATAGGACACAGGCGCTTGAACATGGTAGCGTATTGGGAATGGTTAATGGCAATCGGTTTTTTTCAGCAATATTTTTAAAATGTAAGCATTCACCGTATATCACGATCATACACATACCAAGACCTCCTTCCTAAAAATTCACATAATAACAGAATTTCAGAATTTAAAAACCAGGTAAGATAAGTGAAAAAAAAAAAAAAAAACATTCATTTTCAGAAGATGATATTATTTAAACGCATTTATTCAAACTCTATATTCATTTATTAAACTAAGGAAATATCTAAAAAGAAATTATAAATTTTACCCAAGACCATAAAGTTATGAGGAAGAATTTAGATGACACTATGGGGATAAAATAAGAAAATCATAAATTTTACACATGAATATACAACAATTAAAAAGTAATTAAATGTGAATGTGGCTATAAATTCTACAGAGTTATAAATAGGGACTGTAAAGAGAAATTTAGTCTCTCTCTCTCTCCCTCTCCCTCTCTTTCTCCCTCTCTCCCTTTCCCTACCCTCCTCTTGGCAAACCATTTGAAGAACTTTAAATTCATGCTAGGAACACAAAAGAGTTGTGACAGAAGAATTGGAGAAGAGGACTTTTCAACAGTATAAATGATCTTTTCTCAATAAAAGTGGCAGAAAGTGCTTCATTACTCTAAAAATACAGTTGAATGAGCCAGTCAAGGGAGATTGGTTTTCTATAAACCAAGTCATTTTATTCAAGAACCCCAACTCTCTCAGTGTTAACTCTCTGAGGTAATAACTGAAAAGCACTAAAACTTTTTGCCTTTCTCCAGCAGAGATCAATTTAGGGTTAGTAACTTACTTTGAAATTCTGCCACCATTCTATTATGATTAAGATAATTAAAACAAATATATTTAGAAATGATATTTTAATTTTTGCTGTTAGTAATACCTTGTAATAAGGCTAGTACAGACAAATTGTACATAAACATTTTAGGTTGACTGAATGCTCATGAAAGCATAGATATGCAAAGTAATGTAATACTGCTTTGAAAAAAGAATTTGAAAAGATGACTAAGTAAAGTGGCTTTCCTGGACTATTCTTTCTTTAAAATTATTTTTAAAATTAAGAGAAAGATAAATTCATAAATTACTTCCATGTGTAACATTTTATTCAAAATATGAGAAAGTCAGCTAAGTTTCTTTCATACACACAAACCAATACCAACGTTCTTTGGAATGCTCCTGGAGTTCTCTAATGTTCTGCATAAAACAGAGACTTAGTTTTACCTATGTGGTTCTCGATCTTAGTTAACTCTGTGTAGCTAGGTGTCTGTCTCGACACCAGTCTTTTATTTGAAAAAGACACACACGCGTGTACACACATATGATCTGTTTTTCAGTTTTAGTTTATCTACCTATAACTTTTTCCCTTATGAAATAAGAATTGGACAACTTTCCTAGCAAAAATTAATGCATGAATTTAGTAGTAAAATATATTGTAATAGGGCCAGAGATACAGCTCAGAAGACCAAGCGCCTGCTTAGGCGAGCGCAGGGACCACGCACAGTTCTACCCCAGCACCAAATGCTGCACCTGCCCTGCCCGATTATAAGTTTGTGATAGAGAGAGAAACTTAGGCAAATGAGGCACTTACTGCAAAAGTAGAATGGCAGCTCGTACTTTGAAAGCTGTCTGTGTCATCTGATAGCTCCGCAAGTTACTCTTGTCATTTGGTACTAAAGTGTCTGCATTGGTGCAGTTTATCTCTCAGTCCTCTCGATGTTAAACTAACAGCTACTCAAATTTAGAAATATACAGTACTGCATGACCAGGATTGAAATCAAGGGTTTAGCTTGTGTTGATTTTCTGAAGTGTCTCTTCAGAATTTAGGAAGGTATATTTTTTAAATATTGATATTAAAATTTATTTGTGTTATGAGTAAGGTATAATAACAAAATGAAAGAAATATATATTATTTTACTATGCTTTAATGCAAATATATACTAGAGATGTTGTGTGTATTCTGTTACTACTTTTTATATTTGCCCTTAATGGTAAATAATATGGCATGTGCATCTGTAATTATTAGTTGACATTATTAGGTGAAGGAACACATAAATATCACTAATACATGGCATATATTTATGTATTTGGTACAGGGTCTCACTATGCAGCCTGGACTCATAATGATCCTGCTGTTTTCAGCCTTCCCACTGCTGGCATTACAGGTATGAGCCAACGCTCCTGGACTCTGGGTTCAGCCTGCCCACGGGCAGGGCAGGTGCGGCATTTGGTGCTGGGGTAGAACTGTGCGTGGTCCCTGCGCTCGCCTAAGCAGGCACTTGGTCTTCTGAGCTATATCTCTGGCCCTATTACAATATATTTTACTATTAAATTCATACATTAGTCTTTGCTAGGAAAGTTGTCCAATTCTTGTTTCATAAGGGAAAAAGTTATAGGCAGATAAACTAAAACTGAAAAACAGATCATGTGTGTGCATGCGTGTGTGTCTTTTGCAAAAGTTTGTGGTAGAGAAAGACACTTAGGCAAATGAGGCACTGAAAATGTCTGTCAGGAGTGTGGCAAAGGTTGCAAATCCAAATTCTATATCATTAAATCAAGAGTAGGCTTTTCCATATTTAATATAATGTGCTTTTTCATAACAGCTTCTAATTATTTGTAGTTACTATGTCTTTTCTCCAATACACAAAGTAAAATGAAAAATTCCTTTCACAAGTATTACAGTGTAGATCATCTAATTTGAAGCCCCAATGCTAAGCCCATTTATTAGTACAGTACATCGTGCAATATTGCTTCATATATTATTCCAAAAACTAATGGTCATAACAGTAAATTCAACATCATAAACACATATGTAATTGTAAAAACAAAATTGGAAAGAAAATATTAATATACTTTCCTATACCCCCATTTTTTTCAGTTCTTAGCCATGGATAAGCTAAGATTAAAAATATTCAATTAAGAGCAGGTGTCAAGCTGTGCCCAAGTCCTTCCAGCTGCTCAGAAGGCTGAGGGGGAAGGAGGCTTGCTGGAACCCAGAAGCACAAATTCTGCCTGTGACCCATAGGAAGGCCCTATTTAAAAGGAAAACAAAACCAGAAACAAAGGAAATGCAGAAAAATGACCTTAACAATAAATTCACCGAGTAATTTATAAAATCATGCATGCTTGTGATTAAAGTCCAATACACACTCTTCATTTAGGCTCTTTATTAAGGAAAAATAAGCTTATATAAGATCTTTATTGTATTCTGTCCATCAAAGGAAATTGTTTTCGTAAATATAAGTTACCGTGCAAGATATATGACTGGTTTTTAGGAATATGTAAAAGAGTCCAATTATTTTATAATTGTGAATATTTCCTTGTTGAAATTTTCATATGCTATAACTTTTGGTAGACTCTTCTTAATTTCTGTAGAGAAAGTCTGTGTTCACCAAGTCTCTCCATGATTAGATGGAGAGACCCAATGCAAAGCCCTTCCTGCTGAGCAAGAATTTCAACATAGTGGCTTAATTTGAGAATTCATAGGAGAAAAGCATTATAATATTTCAGGAAGTTTGTAATGGTCATAACTATAACAATTTTATACATACCTTCTAATGATCATTGCTGGACTTTCAACTCCTTAAGGGCAGCTGTGTGTCCAGTTCATTGCTACTTCTGTTTTATTAATAAAAGCTGTCATGGTGATTTTGAAGTGAGTTTGGGATATTTAACCTTCAGTTGGAACAGGTGGCTTAGAAATAAGCTTCTTTTAGTTATTGCTCAGGTGATATTGCTGTGACTCATAGCCCAGTGAATTATTATAAAATCCTAAATATAAAACAAAGTATATATAAGCAAAGTTTCAGTGGATCTTAGTGATTTTCTTATCATCTAAAAATAAACTCTATACTCTTACATTGCACGAATTTGAAAATTATGCAATTAGAAACATACTAACAGGGGCTGGGGAGATGGCTCAGTGGAATAAGCACTTCCCTGACAAGCACAAGGGCCTGAGTTCAATCCCTGGTTCCGCAAAAAAAAAAAAAAAAAAAAAAAAAAGAAACATACTAACAAGAGCAATTACAGTCTGTTAGGCACTGTCTATATGTGGTTAGATCCAGCAGTAAAAAAATTGTCTTCAATGTCAAAATCTCTAATAATCCATCCATTTCAAATGATACCATGCTATTTAAAATAAAGTCTGAAGTTCGTAGTGTGGTTTACAAACATAAATCCCCTAATTTTCTCTGCCTCTCTGACCGACTTCTTCTAGTCCTTCTTGTTTGGCTCCACCACACTGGCTTTCCCAATGCTGCACACATGTTTTCTGTCAATCATTTTGCCAACATTCTCCCGCCAAAATATTTGTTCTCACCTCACACTGGTCTCAGTTTTACTGGCACTTCCTAAGAAGATGATTTCCAGCTGGGCATGTGGAGCAGGCCTCTAATCCCAGCACTCGGGAGGCTGAGGCAGAAAGATTGTTGTGAGTTCAAGACCAGCCTGAGCTACAAAGTGAGCTTAAGGCCAGCCTGAGCTGCATAGTGAGACCCTGTCTCAAAAAGCCAAAAAAAAAAAAAAGATGATTTTCTTTTTTCCATATCTAAAGTGGCATCAGTCTGTCTCTGTGCCTTATTTTTGTTCTTCAGAGCATTTAATTTCACTATGATAGGCTGAATGAAGAAGAAAAAGCAAAAGAAAGAGAAGGACAGAAAGAGAGAGAATAAGAGAGAAAGTGAAATAAAAGAAGGGAAGGGAATGAAAGGGGAAGGGAGGGAAAAAGGAGGGAAGGAAAGGAGAGTGAAGGGAAGGGAAGGGGGAGGGAAGAGAAGGGAAAGGAAGGGAAGGGAAAGGGAGGGAAGGGAAGGGAAGGGAAGGGAAGGGAAAGGTTTCAATATGTCATCCTATCATATGATAGCATGCATGATCAGATCACATGTGTGATGACATAATACATGATCAGACCACATGTATGATGACATACATGATCAGATCATATATGTGATTAAATATATGTATATAATTTGGTTTTGGTGGGGTTTTTTGCTCTTATTTTGGTGAGATGGGGTCTCCCTCATTTGCCTAGACCAGGCTCCAACTGGAAATTGTCTTTTTTGCTGCCTGACATAGAATAACTTTAGCTATTAGATTATGATGTATTCCATAACTGTGTTTCTCTAAAAAAAAAAAAAAATGATTGTTTTAGTATTACCTTCAGATTTGTAAAATCTGTATCCTCAGATTAGGCTTTTTCTGCATAAAAATGTAACACATTTAGAATCTTTTTTAAATATATTTTTGTTTCTTTTGTCAACATGGACCAATTTATTTTCTGTTTTACAGGTTATTTATTTAGCAGAACTGGGTACTGAACTCAGGCCCTTGTGTTTGCCAGGGAAGTGCTTATTCTACTGAGCCATTTCTCTGGCCCCTAGAGGATTTATTTTTAAAGATATTTGGTCTCCTAATGACCTGGCATGATCAAAATTTTTAGATTAAATGAGAAAAGAAATTGAATTTAACTAAAAAATGATGTACGGAAAGCTAAGGAACTTCCACAGAGTAGGCCCTGGACTGGGATTAAAGAGCTGAGGAAGGGTGAAGTGCAAAGTTACAATGCAGACAATGCCATTGCCCCTAGAAAGAGTGGACTGGAAGTACTTCTGGCATAAAGGAGAGAGAAATAAGGGGGGACAGAGAGAGAGAGAGAGAGAAAAAGAGGGAGGGAAAGAGATGAAGAAGATGCGTTATCAAGAACATGCCCCCTGAAGCACCTCCTTCAAGTGGGCGCCAAATCCTCACAATCTACTAGTGTATTAATTATTGTCTAGTGATAAGTATAGTGAACCACAGCTTACTAACCTGGAAGCTTCATCACTAAACATATGAGATTGAGGGGCAAACTTTTAGGTCTAAATCATATCATCATTGTGTGATGATTAAAATACATTATTTATATGTAAAATATAATAGAGTATTATTTAGGGAAAACATACTTAATATGACCTAAACTTACATTTTCATTGCAATTAAGTCCACAGGCCATTTTTCTTCGGTGGGCATGTAGTTCCCAAGAAGACTCAATAGCATTGAAGAATGTGAAGCATGTGTCTCAGTTACTTTTCTCTTTTTGCTGGGACAAATACCCAACACTTAAAACTAAGGGGAAAAAAGGTTTATTCAGCTCACGGTTACTGGAACTTTCAGTCCACACTTAGATGGTTCCAAGCCACAGAGGCACATGGCAGAGGGTGACCTTTCATGGTGGTGGCAAAGAGTAGAGAGCAAAGTAGAGAAGTAGCAGTGACAATGGCAACAGAGAGCAAGGTCCCCTCCCTTAAGTCCAGTTCTGGCTGTCTGCCCCAGGCAGGGTGCAGCACTCACACCTGTAATCCCAGCAGCACTCACACCCATAATCCCAGCAGCACTCACACCCGTAATCCCAGTGGATCATGATTTAGTCACAAACTGTAGAAATGTGTCTCAATGACTGTATGAGGCTTTGGTGGGACAAATTCACACAAACTGTAATAGTATTGTTACTGAACTACCCATGGATTGTACTTCTTGTAGTATTCTGGTGAAAAATATTTGATTAGATGTTACTTTCTAGAAAATTATTCCACATTATTTTCCTTTTTGATTATTATATAAAAGTCATGGATTCCATATATAACCCCATTACCCAATTATTTGCATAGCATTAATTTTCTGAGTGGAGAAACATAGGAAAATTTCAATTCACATTTGTTAAATAAAGCTAAAATGGGTAGAAAATTTTATTTTGAAAATGTTCCCAAGGTATTGGCAAATAGAGCTGGCATTTGCTTTAGTTTAGGTTTAGTAGTGAATCACTTTAGTTTATTTCCTATGTGAGTTTTCCTTATAGCTCTCTAGTTTTGCACTGAGGTTAAATTTCATTATTAAAGGACTGATGGGATTCTTCTACATTATAGCTACCGAAATAATTTCAAAATAACAATTCACAATGGCTTCTTAGTGGGCAGTCAAAAAATTTTTCATTATGTATGCTCAAAACAGAAAATACTATTAACTGAATCAGTACTCATTATTGAAATATGTGAAGTATATTGTCTCACAGATGACTGCTCTAAAACTACAGAAAATTATACATTTGGATCTTTATTTTCTTCAAGTAAATACGCATTCTGCACTCAGTATTCAATATTCAAATGTTCCACATTCAATTTTCTATAAGAAGTACTAGCAAATTAGTGTTTCTCCATTTTCTTTTTCTTCAATGATCTGAAATGACAATGATTTATTTTATTGACTTCCTTATTATTTCTTGCAGAGATAGAAAAATGTATGAATATCTGGATATATCTTAGCCTCTACATAAAAATGTCTCTCTGTCTCTCTCTCAGCTGTATCTATATCATCTATGTTTATGGCATATTCTGCACAATTCCATGCTTTTAGAAGCAAAAGGATTTTAATTTCATACATGTTTCACTAAAACAATTTATTTAAATTATTATTGTATCATTCAATTCAGAGAAATAGATTATGTTATCTGATGGAACAGGAACAGTTATATATTAAACTCAGTAAATAATAGTTCAAAATGTTTTGGGGGGATAATTCGTTCACATAGGATTTTAAGACTGGCAGATTTTAATGCAAATGATTTTGACCTTGATGTTGCTTGCCTATTGAATGGTGTAGATTCATGTTGGGAAACAGAATGCATTCCATCAAAATGTTATACTATATCTTCGTTCTTATATCCAGCAAGATAATGTCCACAATACAATAGACAATCATGTTTGCCAAGTCCACTAAGTTAAGAGCTGCTTAGAGCACATCCAATTTTGGGCATTTCTGGGTACAATGTAGACCATGGAGCTTACAGCTGGTCCCTATCTTCTTCCTTCCTGGCACTCTTTTTCTTAAATCTTATATGTATTTACTTCATACAGGATTTCACTACAAAGCTCAGACTCCTAGTGCTCCTCCTGTCTCAGCCTCTCCAGTGCTCAGGTGTGCACCACCACGCCCAGTTTCAGTAGCCAGCATAGCATGCTTTGGCCTCTGGAGCCAGCCTGGCATATGGTACATGGGATCAAACTCTGATCTTTGTGCTTCCAAAGCAGACACTTAGACAGCTGAGCTATGTCACCAACCCTCCCTGATGCTCTTGCCTTGTGTCCTGCTTCCCAGCCCCCATAGCATCAAGAGTTTTGCTCACCACGTCCTCTGACAGTTCTCCCTCAGAGCCAGCTGATGAGCACAGGCCAAAGTAAACCTCTTCGCCATTGTTGGCCAAAGATATTTTTTTTTCCATTTATTTTTATTTTATTAAAATACAAATGTCAATCAAACAGTTTCAAAACACCTTAACCATACAGAGTCGATGAATTAATACATAGCAAACTGTTTTCATAACTTTTTGGTATTGTACAAGGTGCATACATGACATTATATTTACACGTTTTTTATAGGTGAAATTATATCAAAAATTCAATAATTATTTACCTAGTGGATGACCATAGCACTAAAAACCGACATAATATCCTGTCCAACCACCGTTAGTGCAGATCTTTCCTCTCATAGAATTATGTACAAGCACAGCGTTATCTATCCCAACTGTACTGTCTGTACACACACAGGATGATTTTTTCTTTCTACAACCCTTCCTTTGTCTACACCTGTCAAAACTGGGCACTCCATTGACATTCAACTACCTTAGGTGCTTGAACTCGACACCACAATCCAACACAGTCCAGCATTCTGCAACCATAGGGAGTTATTCAAAGAAATTGTCGACCATAGCCATTTACAGCTCAGCTTAATATTATGGGCTCACGATGTATACTTCATTTTTATAGTTTTATACTTTTCTGCTGGATGGTTAAGACCTAGGTAGATCAAAACTTATATACTAACACATGAACTTTATATTTCCTATGTGGTCATTGAAGTCCTCTCAGGGTTTATCTTGTAGTCCTGTACATTATTCTGTAGTTCCTTTGTCTGTGTCATCCATGTGGATGAGTCACGGCCAATGCTTGACCAGATTGCTCTCTGTGAGAGCCTGAGAGAAAGTTTTCTCTTCATGTGACTCTCCCCAGGCACACTATAG